>JAFIDM010062328.1:7615-25813 GCA_023159025.1 Thereuonema tuberculata
TTTTTCCTTCTGTTATCTTTTTGTATTATCTGAAGAAGAAGGTGACAGACGGATTTCTTTAAAATTGGACACAAAGCTTATTTTAATCCAACTTAGAATATGATAACTCCCCCTCACTCCTTAAAATAGGGTCCCTGCTCGACTTGCTCAGTTCCACTATGCGATGGAAAGGTGAGTGAATATCTAGTATACTGTTAGTATTCAAAACAGAGAATAACTCAAATTCTTGCCATAGAAAACATTGTCTCTCTAAAGAGAACTTCAACTATCTGTTATGGAAAACAAGCGTCAAACTTAACGTCCTCACTAATCTTTTTCAAAATTTGTTGAAGAACTGGGAATCCAGGGCAACTGGTTTCCTAACCATGATCAACTGGATTCGCTTAACATGGTTCGGAACCCAGAAACAGCAGTCCTGGATTCTCGATAAAAATAAATAATTTCAAAAATAATAAAAACATCTGAGTGAATCCTTACTTATGTGCGTAAGGATAGGTTTTTTTATTGTGATATTATTATGATTTCCGCACTTTAAAGGTATATTAATATTTTCTATTCGATATTCTATCTTAATATCATCTATTCCATCGTTTCCCAGCCTTTTTCACTGATGAACCACTTCTCGTGTTCTAATTATCTTAAGTACCACTAATAAAAAATTCTAATGGTACTGAAATTCTAATGGCTATTAGGGGAAAATATTTTTAAAGACTGAATCACATTACGAAAACCAATGTATTCATTCTTAATGCCTAAGTAAGAGGCCATGGAGCAGTTATTTATTATAAAAAGAACCCGTTTTCAGTATCATATTTTCAACTTTATTCAAATTATGAAATTTTATCCGACCTCCTCGTTGCGTACCACTGGACAACACCTCAAGTACCACCGGTTAAAAACGCTGATCTATTCAATAACTATTTAATATTTTCAGGGAAAAACGTACCTTTAGAAATATAATCTTAAAACACAATGCAATTGGGATGACTTTTGAGTCAAGCTGAGACCATGGGACGGTGTTTCGTGCTTGTTGGCTTTCCTCAGTCAGGACTACTATTTTTTTTTTTTCTTTTTCCCTTTAATATTTACATATATGTAAATATATTAAAGAACGATAAAAGATAAATTTCAATTTGGGGACTTCAGTGACTGCTTTAAAACTTTAGGAACCGTTACTAAAGGGAACGTTAATCATGAGTGTTCACCCAAATAGAATTAAAAATGCGTAGTTTACAATTAGCCGCGCTGGTGTGGTCGAGCGGTCTCAGGCGTCGGTCTGTCGTGAGATCAATGTGCCAGCGCCCGGGTTCAAATCCCGGTAGCGAGCATGGATGTTTCAAAAATTTCCTTTCCTGTGTTGTAGCCTCTTCTTCACTTTCTCTTCGGTCTGACGTCATTCCTTAATGGCGTCCTGGGGAAGGCCACGGGAAACCACCCCAGTATCTTTCCCTTGTAATTCTAGGGAGTCTGCTAGGGGTTCGCCGTCTTGGGAACACTAGCGCTCCCTGGAGCACGGATGCTTCGGCAACGAAGCTCGCACTTCGGTGCGAACCGACCACACACAGTTTACAATTAGTTGAAAAAGTAGTCAGTATTTGTCATCACTGAAAATTGCATCTTAAAAACCTTGTCTTAAACATTCTATCTTTACTCCTTCAATTAGGAGTGTTTTTTTTTTATTTTTTAACTCTTTCATATTTCGTATGATAAGCTGTACAATTTAAATTATGTGTTGTTGATTTCTTCCGCCCTCTATTAATGTTGTTCCTGAGTGATAAATCTAGAGTAATAAGCACAGTAAATTTTAAAGCAACTTATTATTGTTATTTTACATTTTTATGAATGTTATTTTACTTTTTTAGATCAAAACATGGAGGAATCACTGCATTATACTTATTATTTCTGATTTCATTTATTTCTTCATTGATACTAATTTACATCAATAACATCCCTGCAGACGTCCTAAGAAACACGTAAGTGTAGCTATTAATGTATGCTTTTCTGTTTACGGCGATTAATGTTACTTATTTCAAATGAAAAGAAAAACCAGAAAATATTTATAGTTAGGACTTTTATTGAGAATCGAAATGCTATATAGACTGATGCAGTGAAATTCATTAAGTTTCCACAGTCCAAACTACAGTAAGGACAGTTTTGATAACTGCAATACAGGAACACAATGTAAACGAAAGGAAGATGATGTAATTAAATGAGGATTATCTCAATACCTCCGAGCCCAACTATGATTAATTACTTATGATTAGCACATTATGGGAATATATCAGTTATCAAGATGATATTATATGTTTTTATAGTAATTTGTGATAAAAAAATGTACCGTTGTGATTTAATCTAGAATCGACATAGAGTTCCTTGCTTTTTTGCTTGAATCAAGCAGCTGGGTAGATGTTTTTTTATACTTTTAACAGAATTGTTGGAGATTAGTCAAGCAAAAAGATTTTTTTATGCTCTATAATCTAGTTAGGAAGATGTAATTTTAAACTGGCTGCTAATTGATTTTTTTTTCGTAATTATCATACAAACTCAGTTATTTCAAAATCAAAATTAATCTCGCTTAATTTTCTTTAAGACATAGACATTCCTTTTAGACTTAGCTTGTTTAAAATGGCAATATTTCAAACACCGTGAAATTCAAAGTATACTAAAAAATAATTTGATACAAAATTGTATTTCATGCAATTTTTCAAATTATTTTAAATACAGATATAAAGTTGGGTGCGTTAATCCTCTAAAAACACAAGATACACACTTTTAAATTTGTTAATTATTAATTAATGTAAAAGACGTAGGTTTTGAACTCAATATGAAAGTATTTTTTATTTGATTTGACTTCAAGACATCAGTAAGTCCTTGTTATTCAAAGGATTGCTCAACGCAGATTCAGTGATAATCCAAGTCAGGAAACAATTCAGACTTATCCATATTTCCTCCTAAACTCTTCTCTCTTAATAGTCATATTAGTTCGTTAAGTAATACCTCATCACTCTTAAAAACAAATAAATATTTAATATGCTTTAAGCGCAAATTTTCGGAAAGAATAAATCGACCTTCCTTTATCAAACTAAGTTATGGAATAACAATTTATAAAATAAGAAAACAGGATAACGAGCCTCAATTTAACAAAATATATAATCTTATACAATAATAAGAATCATGTCATTACTAACATACTGATAAACAATAAACCAACATTTTACTAACAACAATAAATAATTTTAAAAATCGTGACATTATCTATTTTGTAACAATAATAAATCCAATAATATTAGATAATAAATAAAACTCTCTATGTTAATTTACAAGTTCTTCAAATTTTATGGTTTTGTTTGAGTTAAAATTTATCATTTGTTTAGCCAAATTTACAAATCTCTCGTTAATTTCTATCCCTTCGTTTCTATTTAAATTTTGGCTTCTTATATTTCTTATCGGAAATTACAGAACATTGTATTAAATGTGGACATAGACTTAATAGTAGGGTAAAAACTTTATACAACGAAAAAGATACTGTAACTAGAAAATTAATTGAAAGTATTCTCATAAGAAATACAAGAGGCCAAAATTTAAATAGAAACGAAGAGATAGACATTAACGAGAGATTTGTAAATTTGATAAAGAAATGATATATTTAAATTCAAACAAAACCACAAAATTTGAAGAACTTGTAAATTAACATAGAGAGTTTTATTTATTATCTAATATTATTGGATTTATTATTGTTACAAAATAGATAATGTCACGATTTTTTAAATTATTTATTGTTATTAGTAAATTAGTGGTTTATTGTTTATCAGTATGTTAGTAATGACATGATTCTTATTATTGTATAAGATTATATATTTTGTTAAATTAAGGCTCGTTATCCTGTTTTGTTATTTTATAAATTGTTATTCCATCACGTAGCTTGAAAAAGAAAAATCGCATTATTTTTTCCGAAAATTTGCATTTAAAGCATTTAAAAAGTTATTTATGTTTTTAAGAGTGATTAGATATTATTTTACGAACTAATACAGACTTAATTCTCTATTTCAAATACTACATTATCTCCTAACCTCTTGATGTCGAATATCTTCATTTGAACATCATCTCAATGAACATTGACAGCAAATATTTATAAACAAGCTAAGATTTCAAGTACCATATTGACTTGCGATCTTGACAAGTGCCATATTAAGTGCCTTATTAACTTGTGATCTATGGATTCTTTTCAAAAGATGCTTCTAATTGTGGATTGAAAAGAAAATATACAAATACGAAAATTAAAGAAATATTCAAATCGTAACTCATATTTTCTACTTAACCATAAAGTTAAAAAAATAATAAAACTAAGTTATTTTACGAAAGAAAAACTAATACATTAACCTGACAATGAACAGGAAGTCACTCTGTTTTGACATGTACAACTGGAGAATTAAATACATAATAACGCAACTTTCTTTTGCTGAAGGTAAACTAAAAATAACACGAATATTGTCAGCAAAAGGAAGTTGTTAGAAAACTTGATTGACCGAAAATGCATTTTAGCTTTTTTGGAATCTTTTGATTAAATCTGAATGAATCAAAGTAATTTCTTTATTGTAAATGTGAACTGATCTCAAGACTGGTGAGCTTCCTTCTTGTTTTCTATACAATTCTGTAACAGGATTGTATAGAAAACAAGAAGGAAACTCACCAGTAACAATCTTATTAATTTGGTTACAAGAGACGTTGAATAAAATTGCAATTCTATAAAATTTAGATGGAGTATATTGCAATGTTAAGTTTTGGATCTTCAATGAACCTACAATTAATTGCGCCGATATATTGATTAGAACACCAGTTATTCATTTTATCCAATTTATTGGTTATTATATCAATCTCAAAGGTTTTCTATTTGAGGGAAATTTGTGAAATATATCTGATAATGTAAAAAATAGGACTATTAAAATGTATCATTTTACAAAATCTTTTCAGACTTGAATTTGTAACCAAATACAAAACTTACATGGACTTGATTTACACTAAGCCTTACTGTCGTATAGTCTCATATATCATTGGAATGGCTTGTGGATGGATACTATATGAAATAAAATGTCACGTCAGTCTCTCAAAGGTAGGTATCTTTTCTGTTTAAATGTAAAATTAATTCAAAATAAATAAATAATTGAGATTTTGTTAATAATTACTGCTGTATTGTTCTGAAGAAACTAAGGCTCAAAACAATGTAATTAAAGATTTTTCTTTTTAAAAAAGAAAAGTGGAAGTGTGACAGATATTTGGTAATTAAATCACTTAAATGTGTTAATTAAATTTCTGTTCATTAGTTTTTTGATAAGGAAAAAGGATGATAAGTTAGAAAACAAATTAAAAAAAGACATTGATTTTTGTTGAAAACAGCTAATATAGTCGATGAACAGAAGAAAGAATGAAAAGACCGACGATATCTTGATGGCTTTTGATACTGCAATATGCAGTATGTTGCTTTGAAGAATACGGTAGTGGATGTAATGGATGAGTGCAACGTGAATGATATTGTGAGTTAACAGATAACAATAAAGCAACAGGTTTGAAAGAAGATGTGATGTAAACTGTAGAAGTAAACAGATGACGAAAAAATTCTCTCTGTCGACTTGTTAGTAGCAATAAGATATAACTCCAAACTTGTATTGTCATCTGTATAAGTCAATCACGAATTACAACACTCTGGTTACCGAAAAAAAGTAGTTTCAGAGTAACAAATCTTTTGAAAAGTTATTACTTACCAGCTTTTAGAAGTTTTAGAGTTGGCAAACTGATGGAATTTCTAGAGGACGAATATGTTGTGAAAGAAGAAAAATATTGTGTCGTGAAAGAAACATTTCGACAATCACAAGATATCTAAGCACCTGTGAAACCTCCTTAATGACAATTCCAGACAGCAAATTCAAGATATAGCAAACAAAATTATTGGGTTTGTTGCTTTTAATTCCGAATTTAATCTAAACCACTGTCATTGTGTTTTCTATCTTGCAGAAGCACTTGCCAGGAAATCGCCTGTCATGAAGACATCAGATATTTATTCTTTGTATTCATCTAGAACGGGTAACTCACTATAATCATGGAGACAAAGTTGAAAAGCTTTCTTTCAATTGAATGTCAATTATGAGTTTCTATTAATAAAAATCTTCTCTTTGACTTTTTGGTACTTCAAATTGCCTTGTGTCCCACCTTCGTACATTTAAGATGATTAAAATATGAAGTATACATTCTCCATTCTTTCTCTTTCAGTTTAAATGCGCCGTTCTGTGGTTTACAAGTGCCAACTGTTTTTACTGGATAACATTCTATTTATATCACTTCGAAGCAGGTAGATTATCATCAGCTCTTCTTACGCCTTTAAAACATACTGGATGTGCAGTAGGAATCTGTATTTTAATATTTCTCTGCGCCACAGGATATGGAGGTAACATTCAATTTTACTTTGTTTCATTACTCTAGCAAAAGTTTTAATACTGTTTTCCTACTTAGTTTATTATTTCTTTCTCGATAACTGTTCATGTTAAGTTGAAACAAAAAAGAATAATTATATTCTGCTACAGATCTAATCTAAACTATAAAATAAAATGATGTAAATTGCCAACGGATATTGATGTTTCCCAAAGTACCGCTCAATCATTTAACACACTTTAGAAAGCTTAAAATAAATTTGGGTATAAATGTACGATGACGCTCGGGTATGATGTCATCGACGTTTCTAAATGTATATTAAATGTCACATTTAAGCATAAAAGGATTAATGCTTAGCGTTTACATGCATCGATGTGCACCTAAATATTAATTATTTATAAACACCAAAAATTTAGTTTTTTTTTTTCGGCTTACTCATGTAATGGCTGCAAAACTAACAGAGCCTCAAAAGTTTTGTAGGAATGACCTTCAGGCATTTCAAGAAAACTAGAATTCATTAATGTAGTTATGGAGAAAAATGAAAGCAGGATAGCCCTATTAAATAGCAATAAAAAAGTGAAAGGATGCCTCATTAGATTGTGCATTATTTGAGATATATCTAGCAAATAATCAAGATATTCTTAAATACTTGATATTTTATTATTAATCAATCACATTTGCTTACTTCTTTCACAAAGGAAGTTTTAGCAAAATTAAAGTTTTTGGCGGTGAATTTAAAGTCTCCTAATCTCAGTGCTAATAGTCTTTTAACCAAAGCCTTTCCCATTTATTAGATGATTAATTACTAATAGTAAATATTCAGCAATGTACTATCAACTGACAAATCACTTACAGATCGAAAATTTTTATCTTACTGTAGAACATCAGTATTGAACATTTTATAAATAATTCATAACATATTACAGATTTATCATTTAAAAAACTTAAGATATAACAGAAATAAATTAACTACACATAAAATTGTGTAATTATTGTATTTTTTAACCCACAAAATTGAACATGCAATTATATACATATATATATCTAGGGGTGAGTGCTAGATTGTCGTAAGTGCCAAACAGAAAACTTTTGGGAAATTGAGTTTAAAGATTGGCATATTTATAGTACCCTTTATAACTCAGCCTAATAATTTCTTACACGGCTGTAAAGTAGTTGAAGTATCATATATTTAATCCCACTTCTTATATTGGTTAAAAATACTCTACAATCCGTGTTTTGTAACCATGGTTACTGTACTTAGGACAGTCTTGCACTGAAACATGCATAACGAACTTAATGCTGTAATGTTGTAAATAAACAAACAATGCATATTATTATAAAAGTTCCTTTATTTTGGTTAATAATCCATTTCCACCACTCAGTGTTGTTAATTATCATTTTATAAAAGTACTAGATATAAAAAACAGCCTTACGTGTAAAAAAATTCCAGTATTTTAATTTTTCTTTATGCGTCTATCACTCTCTTTGAAGAGAGTATCCCAATATTGTTTGTGCGTAGTTGTGAAGTATTTGTAGCAAGACTTTATATCAGCTTGCTTGCAACTCTCAATAGGCTTGGTGTTTATTAAAACATTGGGCTGTTTCAAATTGAACCTTACTTCTCGCTGATTCTGTGCCAGTGTACTTCTCGTCCCAATAACCGTTGCAATCTGCGCCACCTCCTTCTTATCATCACCGTGGAAAATTTGTATTTCACTACGTTGGTTGAGGACAATTCAACTACTTTCACAGAAGCATAAGGTACCGTACCAAGGTTCAAACCGAGGGTTTGTTTTGCCGCAGCTTTGTAATCAAAAAAGTCATCTTTCCGCATCTGTAGGATAGTAAAGTTTTTTTGGCTTGGCAGAACGCATAGTTCATGGATTATTCCCAATGAACTGTGAAGTTCTTTCCCAGTCATACTGTGTTCTATTACAGAATGCATATTGTGCACTTCCTGAATAGCTGAGTGACCTGACTCTTGGTATTTTTGTGTAATACAGGTAATGTTTGGGTGCATTTTCATAAACAGCATTAGTGCAACTGTCATTATCGAATTACGGTTTTGTGGAACGCATGCATCTGAGCAAAGCGTAAGCGTTTTACACTGTGGGTTGCATTTTACAACTTCCTCTAAAAGTTTAATCACAGCACTGGCCAGTTCGTTAGCACCTCTGCCACCTCGAACTTCATCCCATACTGCACAGTACCCATCTTTGTTACCGACATCTTTCACTGTCATGTTGTAAACTGCCAGCTTTCGTTTATAGTAAAAAACTAAAATATTTGATTTTGGACAGCTTAACACCTTTTATAGATCAAAACAAAGCAAAAGATCCTACTTATTTTTTGAAGTCATTTTCGCTTTATCACCATTCTTTTCTGCTCGTGCCATGTCTTTTTCAGTTATGTGCGTTTCATACATTTCAGGCTCTAAAGTTTTATCTTCCACATTATATACCTCACATTGATCTTTTTTAGGCACATACAATTCTAAATTAAACTGGTGATTAAAAATACTGCTGTATGCGTGAAGTTTAAGCGGTGTCCTCTTCTAAACACCTTTCCTTGTAAAGAGAATACATTTTGGTTAAACACAAACCCTCTTCCAAATATTCTTTTTGAGTATCTTTAGATGTGTAGTGAGAAAGGACTATTGGAAAAGAGTTTATGTGGGAAACAATAAAGTCTGTGTCCTCTTTTGGAAGTTTGAGCTTTACATTTTTTCCCCGATGATCACCTTCGGGTGTTCCAGATATCCCTGTCATTTTTTTCTGTGACAGTAGTATACACGTCTCTCGGAGATTGAGAGTGTTGAGTTATAAAATAATTTGCAAACACGGATTTTTCTCTCATTTACAATGAAGTAATATTTAAAAGAAAATGAACTCCGTGAGCTCTCTTTGTTGCTTAACATTGGTTAAGCGAGGTACAACAACTCAGCACTGAACTCTGACGGCTGTTGTGGAGATACGACAAAACTGCAACTAGGTTTGATTTGAAGGCGTGCTGTTGGAGCTTCGTTATTTAATGCTTAGTGTGGGGAATGGTATGTGCGACAATTCAGCACTAAAAAGTGGATTTTGAAAAAAATGTCACTTACGACAATCTAGCACTCACCCCTCGATATATATATCAAGAACGCCAAACTCAAAGCCATCTCTCTTCGAGTTTCGCAATGCAAAGATTTCAATCAATCATTTGCAATTTAGAAATTTAGAACATATAGAATATAAGAATAAAATTAACTTATATTACTAAACATATATAGCCGGACAGCAATCTGAAATTTGAAAAATCCCAATATAAAATTCAGAATACTGTTTCTGTGAAAACACGGCCAATTTTGTTTTCACTTCATCAGCGGCACCAGTGTGAAATTTTGAAACTAAAATTTATAAAAACAAAAACGCAATATATACAGAAATTTGCTCTTTTTTTATCATATATATTCTTTTTTAATTTTTTTGATTTTATATCTTTTTTTATATTCTTTTATATTATATCCTTTTTTTACTTTTTTATAGTTTTTTAAAATTATAAATAAATAAATAAATAAATAAATAAATAAATAAATAATAAACAGATGATAGTCATCAGATCAAACTCAAAACTTCCTAAAATAAAGGATTTAATCCTGAGTTGTCATAAGATAACTTAAATGATTATAAACTAACAAATCCTATCTAGAAGAATTAAAATGATTAAATAAAAATAGGTAATATATATAAAATAAAAAGATAAGATAAATTACACTATAATTCGCATAAAAGCTATAAAATGATTGTTAAAAACAATAGAAATTTATTTTCGTAATTTTAAGCATTTTAATTATATACTGAGACAATATCTTTCATAAAAATTGAAAATTATAAAATTACCACTAAATCATATGAATATAGTATAAAATAGACATATAATGTAAACTATCTGATTTTTCAATTGACGTATTTATTTATTTATTCAATATTTATTTATTTATTTATTTATTTATTCAATATTTATTAAAATTGACTTTAGACATATTCTTAAGATTTTCAATCAATTATTTTTTATGCCCTTATATTTAGTAATGTAGTTTGAGTATAACTTGGTTCTGAAGGAGAAGTGGGCCCTGATAATAGGATTCTTGTCTCGGACAAGTTGTTTCGTGACTTCCTTTTTATTGAGAAGAGGTTAATTTCATGTAAATCTCATCTCCAAAAGTAGTCTCAAGGAACTGAGCCGAAATATTGAGTGAAAACTCACCTGGAGTGGGAAAATCTCACATAGAAGAGTATATCCTATTACTGAAGTTTGACTAATTTCTAAGTTTACTAAGTTCTGTAGTTTTATTAATTAGTGTTCTAGACCAAATAAAATTATAATTGTGAAAACCAAAAACTTCCAGAACTTCATTTCCGATCTTTTACTAGTTTTCTTGATCTTCCCTACAAAAGTTGATCATCGCAGAACAAGGATGATCCTCTTTAATCAGCTTTTTAAGTATATCAGCTCGAAGTCATGCGATGCATTCGACTGTGGCGTAAGCAGCAGTAATCAGGACTTTTTTGTGATGCAATGTCTGGTCTTGGAAGTGGTCTTTGAAAGTCGACTCAGGATCTTGACGTTTAGATTATCGAACCTTGAAGTGCCTTTTTACATGTTCCTGAACTTTCCATCATCCCTAAATTTTCATTTTTGGGGCGCTCTAGATAAGAGGCATTTAGAAATAATCATCCTATTTATGTCGCATTCATTTGCACGGCTTCTTGATTCTTCCCAATGGCTTACAGATGATAAGAAATAGTTTTCGCGATTTTTTTCCCATTAAGATCTGCAACTCCCTTAACCACAACCTAATGCAATCCTGGATTTTGATTTTGATAATTGAGCAAATTAGAAATTAATCGAAGACCAAGTGTTAATTGTAATCGATAATGTATATCAACAAATAGGTCATCTGGCGTTGATCTTGAGAAGTTCACTTTGTGTTATACTCAATAGACAAGGATGTAGCCCGCCCGCTTTAACCCCTGGGAAAAAAATCAGGTACCCATTTTACAGAGGTCTGGGAAAACCCTAGGATTTGTCTCGAGGAGAATTGAGCTAGGAAAAATCCCGATTTCCGCCGGGATCAGGGATGGGACCCTGCTCTCCATTCAACCGTTTTACCATTTATGGTCGGTGATTATCAATAAAACGAGTAGAAATCCTTTAAAGATTGTTCTTAAATGTTTTGTTTGTGTACCTATGGCAGTTCTTTAAGACTGGATACTTTCCGATATTTAGAAATAGGGCTAACTACGTTTATATGATGACAAAAGATGACTCTTCTATCATTTAGAATTGCTACTTGTTGGTTAAATAGATTCAGTTGTAAGAAAACCATTTCAGATAATTGGACAAAGTCTTGCATTTTTCAATGGAAAGCATGCCATTGAAAATGGCCGTAAAGTAGAGGAGCAAAAACTGGACCATATTGTTTTTTTTTTTCAAGTTTTTGTAAATAATTTCATCTTTTTAACTTCTGTGAAAATAAAACTTATATATATACCGGGGGCCGTTATGGAAGTCATCATGGCAACTATTTTTTATGTACTATACATGCGGCACCACTGCAATTCCAGGATACACGTTTGAAAGCTTGTTGGATATGCTTCTGACCGAAGGCGGAGAATACTATTGACTGATGTGACCTCTCGGCGAAACTCTGATAAAATTTGTTCTTTGTTCGCAAGTGTTGAGATGAAATTGTCTTTGTCTGCAGCTTGAGTTTTGGAATCAAATCAAAATCGCATGGATTCCGCTCTGACGAATACGAAGGATGTTCCAAGGCTTTCCACCCCCATCGACGTATCAAAGCCTGTGAAGGAGCTGCTGTGTGACATGTTGTGTTATCGTGAAGAATGATGGCGTTGCACAGCAGTTGCCAAATGGGCAATCTTGGAGATTACTTTGAGGGGGTGTTAGCAATCCTGTGTTCCTTTTTCATCCTTGGCTAGGTTGATTTCCGAATACCTATTTTCAACTTGCTCGCATGACGTTCCTTAAATGACCCAGACCACGTTAGTGGTGCCAATCAGCAGCACATTCAACAAGCTTTCAAAAATGTGTTATGGAATTACAATAGTGCCGCATGTTTGGCAGGTAAAAAATAATTGCCATGGTTTCCATAACGGCCCAGGTATTTTCATAAAATAAGTGGTTAAACATATGTAAAATAATTATCTATGAATCTTCTAGATTATTTTTTGCAGCTATATAATGATGAATCAAATTTGAAGATTTGTCATTAATTCCAGGGAAAAAAATAGTCATAAGTTAGATTTTAATATATTTTTGGTGATTTTTTTTTCTTCCTTGAATATCAACAATCCCTTTCATTTAATAATTTGTTAATAAAAAAAGCGTCTGAAACCTAACCTTCCAATTAGCCATTTGTTTAATATTTTATTCTAAGATTATATTGCAGTCATGGAATGATCATCATAGATGTGTTTGAGATTTTGCATAACAAAGAATGTTCTTTAAAATCATTTTTTTCATGTATTTCACTAAATCATTTCAATTACATGCCTAATTTATTTTTATTGTTCTTTTACTTGTATAGGAATAATGAATGATTTTCTTTCCTGGAGTGGATGGTATATCTTGAGTCGATTATCATACTGTGCATACTTAACTCATATGACTGTAATAGTTTTGTCTTTCAAATACGTGGCAGAATACTTTCACTTCACCTTCAGCTATGCTGTAAGTATAAATCATTTCAGATTGTTTCGAAGCCATTTTAGTTTGTAGATACTTAATAATATCAGAAATTAATACAGGAAACACAAGGAACACAAATTCTTATCCAAACATTACTATACATCACAGAAAGTGATATCAATAGTTTTCATTGTTTTAAAAAACAAAAAGGGTGGAAGTAAGTTCATTTTTGTTAGATATTCGAGAAGCATTATACAAATAATGAAGCATTTCAGTAATTGTGAACATTGCCTGTATGTGTTTATTTAAATTACACTAAGTTTATTTAAATTGTTTTGTACGAAATTAGAAGATAATTACGCCTGAATTAGCAGAATAAGTTACTTTCTGTGAAATATATTAATAGTAATATTTGGTTAAGAATTTGTGTTCCTTGTGTTTCCTGTATCATAATTATGGGTTTAGAAATTAATATGCAGCGTTATTCTAAATGATGGACCCAATTTCATTGTTTTGTATTTAATGAAGTATAAATTGGACATGAAAAATTGATATACTAATAGAAAGAGGAAGTTTCAAAGTTTTGTTTTCCCACCGCTTGGGCGGTCATAGTGGCGTAAACGGCCGCTAGGATTCACTTCCTCAGCGATGGATTGGTCGCATGGGAAATCAAGACCTAGCTCTACACTTCTGGCCACCGAGATCTCCTGATCTCACTCATGTGACTTTTTCTTGTGGGGCTATGTTAAAGAGGCTGTTTATGTCCCACCTCTACCAACAACTCTGGCCGACCTGCGGAACCGTGTTACTGCTGCGGTGAACTCAGTAACACAAGACATGCTTATTCGCGTGTGGGACGAGTTTGGCTACCGCTTAGATGTTTGCTGTGCAGCAAAGGGATGACACATTGAACATGTGTATTAACAAAACTTTGAAACTTCCTCTTTCTATTAGTATATCAATTTTTCATGTCCAATTTATACTTCATTAAATATACAACAATGAAATTGGGTCCATCATTTAGAATAACCCTGTATTTAATACATTGTGTGTTGTCAATTTTGCATGTTGTACCATTTAGTGCAAGAGACATAATTAGAATTTAGAGGGAATAGTAATAAAATAATCGCTATGCTTACTTGCCAAAACTTTCTGGCAATCTTTTCGGACCCAATTCAGATTCACGGTGGTAACAAGTGAAGCTGGGAAATTTTTTAAGTTGTTATAAGATTGGCGGGACAGAGAGAGATTGAGAAGATTTCTCAACTATAGTGGAATTTGTAGTTATTCCATTGTTGGACCACTCTAATTTGAATTTGAGTCTCATCAAACACTCTCCAAGTGCAATATGTTTGTTTTGTCTTTTCTTCTTCAAGTTCAGTAGAAATCAGAGAAATGCAGAGGTTACAATAAGCACAATCTGGAATTTCCCTAGCAATTCTGGATACTAAGGTTAAAATTCATAATTATTAAAATAGATATTCTTCCTAATTTTAAGTAAATTTTTTTAAATTAAATTCTTAAATTAAAAGAAATGGGTATATTTTTTTTCTTTTTTTACAGAAATTATTTTAATGAATGGAGCTTTCTTTCTGAATAAATAATTCCAGTAGTAGTATTTGCCAAAAATTATTATAATTTTTTTAAAAGTAAAACATGCTTTACATTATTTTATTGTTTTTATTGCTAGTTTTATTATTTTTAATAAAATGGAAATTCCACTTCTTCGGCTATCGGTAATCAGGTCCATTCACAGGAACGAGCTTCGTCTTGGCTACAAATACCTGACCTGGGCTTCTTTGGACCTTCTGCTTCGGTTCTCTTTAATGTAAACATTTTGGGAGAAGAAAAAAAAAAACAAGTCGGTCATCAGACCAAAATTCTTTAGGTCTGAAGTCTACTGTATCGTTCTGATCGACTGTCGAATGTGGAATCAATTAATATTCTCCTCTTCATCATCTCAATGTACTTTACTGTTGTGCGCGTGCAGACGAACATTACGTTTGAGCTAATCAGATTGTTACTCCCTGCAGTGACAAAGAATAAACTTATTTAAATTTTTAAAATACATATTCTAAGATAAAACTTCTTACACTTTATATTTTAAAAAAACAATTAAAAATAATAATTAAGATCAGTCTGCACAGAAATGATCAGTTCAGTACCTAAACCACTTTGCTACTGAATCCATTAGACCTATAGGTTCATTAAAAGATGTAATTATTATCATATACGCTTAATTTTATCTTAATTTTATTCATAAAATAATTATTGTCATTATTTGTGATAATAATTATTTTATAAGTAAATCAAATTAATTTATAATTTATTATTTCTCTCTTTTCTTTTACTAGCTTCTGTACTTTTTATCCTACGCAATACTTTCATTCCTGGCTGCTACTTTGTTACACTTGACTGTCGAGGCTCCAGCACAAAATATTATTAACTTTTTGAAGAAAAAGAAAGATTGAAACATTTCATGTTGTTTGGAAAATACAGTTTTCTTATGAATCCAGATTTCAAAGAATGTAAATTTGTAATAATAAAAGTTTCTTTTGAAAAATCACTGAAATATCAGCTATTTTTTTCATTTTCAGTGAATTATCCACATTATTTTTTTTGTTGAGAATTCTTCCTCGTCTTAGTAACTTTATTTCTAATTTTAGAAATTGTATCCTATTATAATCATTGTTCAGGGTTTAAAATAAATTTTCTTAATTTTATATAATTTTATTTTAGATAATTATTTTGGCATTGTTATTAATATTATTATATATGATTTCAGGCATGAAATTATTTAAAAATTCAACATTCAAATGCAGCATAAATAAAACACCGAGCAGTTTTACTAACAACATACTGTAAGCATTGTTTGAAATTAATAGAATGCTTATTTATTAATATTCATCTTTTAGTAATGTAGAAACTTAAGAATTTTCTATAGAAGATACATTATAAAGACACGTACTTATCAAAAACTGAAAATAACTATTGGTAAATAAATACTAAGAATCTTTGATTAATAGAACATTATAAAAAATTCTTAATTTGACTGCCACACTCACTTGTAATTCAACTTAAAATTATACTTCGCTAACAATGAAGCTGTACTGACACGTAATTAAAGCTTCATCTTATTAAAAAAGATTATTTAAAAGCACGAAAAGCTTATTTAAAAGCTTATTTAAAAGCACTTAACAAAGACTATTATTTGGAGACTTTTTTATACGGTATGCGCCAAACCAAATGATACTGAAAGTGACAAGCCTTTGTTGCTCATGCGCACCACATATTGACCTGATCGAACCTCATCATAGGAAACGTAACAGTACGTTTATGTTGGTTGAAGCTTGATAGATCTTCAAATAGTGTTAACAACAGAGGAAAACATTTTGTTGTGAAGCATTACTATCGGTGTACGGAGTTGGACGTTGAAATGGACTAGGTTGGCTTTATGTTGCAAATGCATTTCGAGAACGAGTTCAAACACCATCATTCACAACCAAGGTTATGATAGTCGTCACTAAAAATGTCTTTCGCCGGGTAGCAAGAAATTTTTAGTGATGACTAACGTAACTTTGTTTGTGAATGATGGTGTTTGAAATCGTTCTCGTTGTGACGCAGCACAAAAGCTGTACCGGAAGTGAAAATAAGTGCGAATCGAGGAAGGCTCCTCGATCAGGTGTTAGAGTCGCCTAAACATTTCCGGCGAACATCCTTAAAACTGAATGATAGTCAAACATCTACAAGACGAACGTTCAAGGAAATTGGTGGTTTCGCCTATAAGATACAGACCGGACAATGTCTGAGCAATGTCGACAAAGACGCGATAATCGTTTACTGTACGACAAGATTAGTAATGGGGTAAGATGTTGAAGCTTTTCTGTCAAATGTCTGGTTTTCTGATGAAAGCCATATTCTTTTGAATGGATTTATCAATCGATAGATAATAAGCTTTCTGGGATTTGAACGGCCAGACATCATTGAAATCGTTGCGTCACATTCACAGGAGTGCCATGATCATCCTCAACAAAATAAGGGCTCAAGATAACGCATCTTGAGTATTTATTTTGTTGTAGATTATCATGGTACTTCTGTGACTGTGAATCAGGTACAGTACAGAGAAAAGAATTGTCACACCATTTCTGGGGAATCTCATCAGATTCTGCATTGCACTTAACTTGCCATTTTGTGTGCAATGCTTCCAGCAAGATGGGGCCAGTTCCTACACAGCAAGGGACAACGCTTCAGTTTCTTCATGCGAATTTCCGTAATCGCGTCATTTCCCGTGGAACAGGCTTCCTATATCCATCTCATTCTCATTGTTAGATGCGTCAGAGGAATGACGTAACCTCTCCTCAAGGACAAGTCTGAGAATCTACGTGAGCGTTACGAATACTGCCTTCAACGCAACGGACAGCATATGTGCTACGTCTCAGCAAACGTGGAAAGTAACTTCCATGTACGAGCTTCCTCTACTGTGTAAATTCTGTATGTCACATAACCCTTTTTTGTATACAATAAATTTTATTTATTTATTTATTTTTTATTTGATGCAATAAAAGCATGTCATATGTACATCTAAGTGTATGTCATATTTACATCCATATTCTCAAATAGATGAAAATATTACAACTGCTTTATGTTATGTTATGTGGTGAATATGGGTGGCAGAGAAGCCAAGCGCTGCCAAGCATTGTACTTACCCACAGAAGTAATGACAGATGAAAAGAGAGAGAGAGACTGAGAAGGAATGGTGGGAGAAGTACAGGGGAAACGGGAGAACCCCGAGAAAACCTGCGCGGATCGTCCACCAACACGAAACCACATGAGAACCGAATCACGGTACTCAGAGATGAAAGGCCAATATCATAGCGACAACGCCAACCGCGCGGCCTTTATTACAACTCAAGTAACCAAGGTTGAAAAAGATCTATTAAATACTCAAAATATAAAAATTAATGAAAACAAAACAGAATTATTAATAATCCATCCAAAGCAAATATATCATTATAGCCATGAATATCTATATAATCTCAATCCGAACGGTATCATAAATGCCAAAATAACATTAGTTAATGC
>JAFIDM010062328.1:32034-45701 GCA_023159025.1 Thereuonema tuberculata
AGTCCAAATTTTTTAAAAAACACCTCACGTAATTAATGGACGGCCCTAACTGCTACAGATAAAAAATTGTTTAGGTTTCTGGTATTATTTTTAAAGCATAAAAGTAACTACAGTACATAATGCTGAATAAAAATAAAAAATGCAAATCAGTTATATATAGCAGCAACCGGAAGTAGCTGATGACTTGTTAATAATAGATATATATAAAACTCGAAATAATATTATCGCTACCGATAAGGTACTTATCTTATACAGAGGGTTGTTTACAATCAATGGTAACGATTTGCATGGCGCGTGATGACGCAACCAATCACAGTAGGTATGCAAATTTATGCAAACGTACAGGTGAGTACTTAAAGATTAGTGTGGAGGGGTGCGGGTTAATTTGTTCGGAGGAATGTCGCCGAAAGTGTTACAGTTTTGGGAAGGGTACGTTACAGCCCTTTCCGACGCGAAATTTAGTTATTCCGCAATAATTACGGCATGTAGAAAAAGAGGTTTCACCATTTCGAAGAAAGGAGTTCATAATGTGTTGGCTGGTGTTGGTTTGGCCCGTACAGGACAGATTTCCGGGACTGAAAAGCAAGCAAATCCAAGGACACCTATAAGTCTCACAAAGACTGTCATTCAGAAAGTCAAGAAAATGGTGACGGGGAACAATCCAGCGACCCAAAGGACCATTGGTGCGAAGGTAGGAACATCTCTTCGTACCATAAACAAGATTATCCATAAAGATTTGGGACTTCAAAAGAGACAAGGTTCACAAGCTCCTACCAAAGCACATTTCAGAACGTAAGAAAAATTGCAGAAAACTCGCTGCTGGGGATAAATGGAAGTATGTGGCCACATTAGACGAAGCATATGTTTATCTGTCCGACTGCAATAAACCAAGGGCGATTTTCTATCGCCCAGTGGGAGCCAAATCGTTTCCAAATTGGTACAGAGAATGTCGTGAAACTTTTTCGAAGGGATTCATGATCGTTGCGGGTTATTCCTATCAAGGCAAGCTACAGATACGGAGGGTGGCTCAAAATGTAAAGGTGAATTCTGCGTACTATCAGGATCACGTACTGACACCAATTTATACACAGGAACTACCTGCTCTTTACGGAAACGACGTTTCCAAGGTCCGTCTCCACCAAGACAAGGCGTCCAGCCATACGTCCAAATCGACCCAGAATTTTCTGACACGAATGGAACAGCAAACCGGAATCCAGGCTATACCGTTTACCGAGATACCAGTGAAGTCTCTAGACGCATCGCCCATGGATTTTTGCGCATTTGGACTATTAAAACGAGCCTTGGGAAGACGACGTCCTCGTTCGTTGGATGGACTCTGGAAATGTTGTCAGCAGGAGTGGTCTTCCCGTACTTCGCAGTAGTCTCCTACAATGGAAACTGCGATGCAGAGCGATAGCAGTAACTCATGGCCATCAAATAGAGCATGATCGTTGGTGGAGAAAGGGAATTTCCGGGAAATAGACCCGAATCCAAATCGTTACCATAGATTGTAAACAACCCTCCGTATACCAATAAATTTATTTATTGCAGTGTTAAAACATTAACTAAATTAACTTGAAATTAGTAACTTTCAAGTATAAAGATGATGGAAAGGTATTTATGAAGATAAGCTCAATCAAAATAAATAAATTAAAATTAAATTATTTTCAAAATTGTGCAGCTTTCCGTATCTATAATTCGGAAGAGCAAATAGAAGCAAACCAAAAACTAAGCAGTGAAAATAAAAGTTAAAAGAAAGTGCAGTGAAGTTTTTGACCGAATTAGACAAAGGATATATTTGGTTATTTAATAAATGATATTTTTTTTACTACTACCTTAATTTATTGTCCACTACATTAGCTTTATCAAAATATTTAAAATGCACGTTTATTAAAGAGCATTAATTTAGGCACGCTAAATATTGTGAATATATTCATGTTTTTAAATTATTGTATTACTAAATTAAAAATATTAAAGTATGTTTACGGTATATGAACCTTCAGCTGATAACAAACTATTAGTAAACTGTTGTTTTTTTTGTTTGTTTTTTTTCCAAGCATCATAAATTCAATATATACTTAAAATATTAAAGTTGTTTTTTTTTTTTCTATTTGTATGCTTTTCTTTTTTGGAGAATGTCTGTTATTGTTGTTTTTTTGAGCAATCTTCCGATGTGTATAGGAACAGTATCAACATTTAAGATTATATTTGGGATATGTGACGACTATATGTCTTATAGTTATCGTTTTGTACATCAACTATTAATGGTGGTTAAGTCAGATTTGATTTATATTCCTTCAGGAGAAAATTTTCACATTAGTGACTTTCTTGTATTATGGAAACAAGTAGCTTTGTATATGATTTTTGTAGATGTTGATGGGGCCTTGGGATAACCCCATTAGCACTGCGGCCTTTGTAAGCCTATTGCACAGACTAAAATTTTAAAGGAAGATAAGCATACACGAAAGAGAAAAAGAAAGATCCACGTCCATTCCAGGTTCAGGCGTTTCAATCGCATGGCATGCCATCACCTTGACCATTCGTCTGTGCCCTTTATATATGAAATGACCGTTCCAACAATATTGGAGGATAAATGTATTTTTATTTTATAATTATTTACTTTTTTAATAGGAAACATTTTCTATAATGATTTTACTTTATTTTATTTAGTATTTTATTTTATTTTTAACGTCTTAATTTGTTTTTTTAAAAAATAAAAAATAAAAATTGGCGTCTGTTTTTGATAGTAAAAAAGTGCTTTATTTATTTAATTAGTGAAGCTCAATTATTTTTTTAATCCTGAAATGTTTGTTTGTTTGTTTTTTTTTATTTTAAACATTATATTAGCTTTATATCGCAAAAAAGATTAAAAATGTAAAATTAATAATTAATTTTGAATTCTTAGAAAAGTCGCAAAAATAAAACTCTTGAGAACCGGTTACGTAAGAGTGATGGTTTGTGTTTATTCCTTTGGTTGGGCTATCGAGAATCCTTTCTGGTGGTCTGACTTAACTTGTTGACATGGGTAACAGAAGAAATAACGGGAAGAACATCCATCCTGACAATTCCCCAGCCTTCGGACAGATATGGGAGGAGAAACATCCGTACCTTACGTGGGATTCAAACCTATATCCTGCGTTTAAGTCAGCACTTACAATGAAGCTGATGATTAGACCTGCAGAGCGGTGGATATGTAAAAATGTTTGAATGCAGTACAATTAACATAAATAAATATCTGCTTCTAAATTAATTAATAACTTACTTTATACAGTATTTAACTTTTTTTTTTTGTATAGTTGTGACGACTATCTCATTTACTGATAGATCTTATATTTATATAATTAAAAATCTTTTTTATTTTTTACCTTTATATTAGTAATGTATTGGTCATTAAAAATGCTGGTTAGGTAAATAAATTATTCTGATAGCTACATTTTCTGCGCTGATCCCTATAGAAATTATATTTTTTTTATAGGCTTATTCACAATTCCTTACATATTTCAGAGGCTCGATGGCGGAAAATGGGATGTTTTCAATAACAGCCAAACTCACTAAGTTTTTTGTTTTTTCCATAAATGTTCTGTGTCGGCCTTCCGTGACGTGTCATTCATCCAAGCGGTAATCCAGTTCTGACCATACGCTGTGCAGCGTATCTCTGTCGATGGTTGCAATTTTATTGGTGATATGATGTCGCAGTTCGGCGAGGTCAGCAAGAAATGAGGAACGAACACTATCTTCACCTACCTCCAAGGAAAACGTCTGAAGAAATCACATCTGGTGCAGAGGCGGATTTACACTTTGCCTCCTGTGGGCTACGCTAGATTTGCCGCCCTTCCTGCTGACCTATCTGTCTGAATATATCACTAGTAAACTATACTGATGTTTATGTTTAGTTTTGAGCTAAGTTACTGATAATTTACAACTCGTCTATTCGTTAGAATTTACTTACTCATAGTATGAAAACAAAAATATATAGACCGATAATGATGACCTTTCCTTAAGTACACATTCTAAAAATATATTGTAAAACGTTGTTTTACAGAAAATTATACATCATAGTTAATTTAAATAATTGGAATATATTTCGTACATAACAGTCGCAGAAGATATGTATTAGAAAGTAAATACAGGTATAACCAAATGATGAATCATTCTGATTCAAATAAAAAATTGTGCTCTGTTCGCTTATACTTTACAGACACATCAAAAAGCCAGGAAATGTTTTTTTCTTTTTATGTTTCCCTCATTTTCTGCTTGTAATATGACACT
The DNA here is from genome assembly GCA_023159025.1 of Thereuonema tuberculata. Lineage (NCBI taxonomy): Eukaryota > Metazoa > Arthropoda > Chilopoda > Scutigeromorpha > Scutigeridae > Thereuonema > Thereuonema tuberculata. Next base: position 36,304 of record JAFIDM010062328.1, read on the forward strand.
TAATATTTTTTGAATTTTTTATGCTAGGGGCAACCTGTGACAGATGGCAAAATTTGAAATTTAAAGTTGGGAAAATAATGCTTATTTTCATATTATATTTATTTTATAGGTTAAGGTCAATATGTATGTAATATTATTGTTCAACAAATACTTATTTAGTATTTACTGGTATTTTGCTTTCGTATTATACCTGAAACCCAGGTATAATATGAAAGCAAAATACCAGTAAATACTGAATAAATATTTGTTGAACAATAATATTATATACATATTGGCCTTAAACCAAAAAATGAATAAAAAATCTAAATCAGTGGTGCCCAACCTTTTGTAATACGCGGGCGAAAATTGACTTTGCCGTGAATCTCGCGGGCCACAATTGGATTGAATCTCCTATTCAACAACCAAAAAAAAAAAATGCACGGAATCTCCAGGTTCAACAACCAAAAAAAAATAAAAATGCACGGAATCTCCAGGTTCAACAACCAAAAAAAAAAAAAAAATATACGGAATCTCCAGGTTCAACAACCAAAAAAAAAATACAATCTCCAGGTTCAACGACCAAAAAAAAAAACAGGAATAAAACAGCGGGCCACATGTAACACCTTCGCGGGCCGTAGGTTGGGCACCACTGATCTAAATAATCGTTATTTTCAACATTTCAATTTTCAAATTTTCTCTGACTGCCACAAGTTGTCTCTAGCAACGTGACAATATTAATATTGAATAGTTCAGGAATTTTTGTTTTTTTCCTATTTTTTTTGCCGACCTGGGCTGTAGCCCTTTTAGCCCTCGTGTAAATACGCCTCTGCGTATCATCGAATTCCGTGCCTACCAATATGTCAATAAGATAGATCCGGAGATTTTTAGGCGGATGCCAGTTTTTATTTTTTTTTTGGAGTTTATTCCGAATCTCAGAACTATTACTGCTTATCTGCGCAATCTGCTAAACAAAAATGAAAAATGGAGATGGAGTACTTCAGCAACAGTCGGCGTTTGACAATCGCAAGTTAACTTTAATGAATAGTCCAATGCTGGCTGCCCGCCTACAGCTTGATCTCATACGGCGTAAAATTATTTGAAGGCTCATTTATTTGGAGGAAATTGTTATAGAAGGTATTAAAAGAAAAGAACTTATTCTTACATCCATCTGTCAATCTTCCCAGATTAAGAAAATCACACAAATTTGCAGCCAACCTTTCGTTACTATTGATTTTCAGGTGGGTTAACAGAAACAACTCGAACCTTCAATGTACTGTTCCAATAAAGCACGTGGTGTGAAAATCACGTGGTGTTAAAAAAACAAATAATGTATCGTTCCGCGGAGGCGGAACAGGCAAAAGGGTACTGAGTGATGTGTCTTTACGATGACGGTGATTGGCAGTACCGTATCGTTTCGTGATGGTGGACGATCCGCGCTGGGCAGGTTTTCTCGGGGTTCTCCCATTTCCCTGAACTTCTCCCACCTTCTTTCTCAGTCTTTCTCTCTGTCTGTCCTTATTTCCGTGGGATAGCGTAATAGACCAACGGTCGCGATGCTCGACTTCCCTGCCACCCACACTCAACACACATCGTATTCTCCGGTTTGGCCACGTTTTGTTTTTCAGAATTTTATTTAGGGGAGATGCGATTTGAGGTAAGATGCCGTTGCCGCTGTAATGTTTTTTGTGACTGACGGTTAACTGTATATACCGTATTTTTTTTTTCTTCATTGAACACGACGGTTTCTTTCTCATTGCGATATCATTATTATTTGTTTAAAAACAACGAAAAAAAAATCTTCAGTGAAGCTTCACTGAAGAAAGCCTGTTAACAGGTGGAAACCTGATCTGGATCTCTGTATATGTTAAAAGATTTTTTTCAAAGATGTTTTAAATTTAAAATTTTTTAAGCAAGTATGATAGCTTTTATATACGTCCTTCGTCATTCTACCTTATTCCAGAAATATCAACCCTTAATGCAGTTTAGTCCTTAATATTGTCTGTCCTCATATTAGGAATAACATCCTTTTTTTAACAATTTAGAAAGCTTTTTCTGTGTTTTCTTAATCTCAATCTTTACCCAGAAAACCGAACTGTTGTCTTATAGCATATTAGGCTCCATTCAAAGTGCAGTGAAAGACATATACAGTCCGTTTCAGGATCACCGTAAATAAATGCATAGTCTGCTGAAAACTTCTTTTCATACTAATGCCAGCTTTGCACGCACAGAATCCTCCGTTGAATTTTATTTCGCTCGGCTAATTTCCTTCTTCTACGTCTTGCGGTGTAGGATTCCAAACCTTTCTTACTCCCAAAAGTTTATATAACGGAGGTTCAATTAACGGTCACAACATCCCTGCCATATTCGTCTTTCTTACTGATTCCTCGCATCTACTTCGCTGATCTTCAACTTTTGTCCTGAATGTAAATTCGCTAGCAAATGTAATAGCTTTGAAAAGGATTTTCCCTTTTGTAATAACGCTTCAAAAAGAAAATTTTGGGAAATCTGACCAGGAGAATTGTTCTTTACGTCTGTCATTTTCTGCAACTTAGGACCGACTGCCAATTTTCTGCCAATTTCCTGAATGATATAGTTTCACGAATATCCTCAGTATCCAAAAGCCATTCTTAGTTATCAGATGATAAAAGGAAATGGCAAGATCTGGAGGAAAGAAAACTGCACTGCCCGGCTAAAGAGGAATGCTTCCCAGCGCCGTAACTGGACCAAATGCCACAGAAGATCTTCAATATGCCTTGCCCTCCATGCTAAGTAGATTTAGGAAAACAAGCAAGGGATTTATTTCAAAAGAATTATCATTTTGTTTTTATTAAGTTGAACCATCATTTTCTTTTTAAGTATTAGTAAGTTTATTAAGTTAGCCTTCATTACACTGGTATCGTGGAAGGATGCCTGGAAACTAAGTATCGTTTTCACGATTACTGTATATTGTTCTAGAAGTTTTTTGTTAGACGTCATTTCCGCATGTTTTAAGATATAAATAGCTATGCTGAAGTGATATTTTAGTGCAATTGTAACCTGGCTTCGTAACAATATTATTTTCCTTTCTTTATTTTAGGAAAGGAATAACAAAAAAAAAAAAAACCATTATCAGAATGAATGCACATACAATTTATAACTCACACAATAAAATCACGTTGTGCCCGCAGAAACGGACAGAAGGAGAAACAGAAGTCTAGACCGCTCGGCCAGATAAATTTAAGTATTTTTACATAAGAAACAATTACAGATAATTACCTGTAATTATTTATCCGCAGAATTGGATGGCGCGGCAACTGCAGATAGGCGAATTCCGCGGATAATCCGAAATAGGACGAAAAAGGTTGAAAATCAACACAAAAATGCTTTTAACATGTTTTATTTACATTAAAATGGCAATCACACTCGCGAACTGCAACAAATTTACAAAATAATAATAAAAAAAAATTCAAGTTGGTGGCTTATTTGCCAAGTCAGCTGTCTGACATGTATGTAGAAGGGGAAGGTTCTCCCGTAATTTAGTGTAACCTGCCGGCCACAAGGTCGGTCTTTAAATTGTTTGTCTATAATTGTCTTCACTTACTTTGTTAGCCTCTTTTATTCTATAACAATTATAGAACCTTGTTCTAGATTTAAAAATTTTTTAGAGGTCCGCGGATAATCGGGGGTTTACTGTAGTTTTAAAATGCATTCAATTGTTTTATTGACAAAAAATGTAGAAATTGCTAGTCGAAAGTTAATAAAAACACTTCTAATTAAAGATTAATTGAAGAATAGTTTGTAACGTAAACTTGAGTTAATTAAGAAGTATTTTAAGATAACTGAATATTTCATAAATTAATAATAGAAAAAATTCTTGAAATAAAACATTTTACTTTTATAAAATTAGTCTTTTTAATAATGTATTTTTTTATTTAATATTTTGTTTTTTCTAAAGGTGAGATACCAGATTAAACTAGCTGATCTTAACATTTTTCAGCCCTTTAAAAATAAGCTTTTACCTCATCCCCCCCCCCCTCGACTAAGCAGTATAAACAACAAGAAATGCAATTAAATAATATGCTCTTTTTATTACCAAACCTTAGGTTTTTTTTTGCGAATTTGAAAAGAGGAAACCGCTGACACACATAATATTGAAATAACCAGTATTACATAATCAGTCTATATAGTCTATATTACATATCAGTCTATGTAGTTAGTTGCTTAACACATATTCAATTTTGCAATTCAATTCAAAGAGATTACAACTAAGGATCCGAATACTTTAAAAGGTTAAATACCTTTAAAGGTTAAACTTAACTATACTTAAAAAGGTTAAATAAAATCATTAAAAAAATCTAGAAGAGAAATTAAACATGAAAATGAAAAAAGATAATATAATTAAAGAAAATCAGAAGTGTTATAATTTTGTGCTGTAGCATAAATTTAAGAGCTACCCATAATAATAAAAAAAAATAGAAATGATAATAAAAAAAAAAAGTATTAACGACAGGAAAAATATAAAAAAAAAAATAGTAAAAAAATAAAAAGTAGGTTAGGAAAACAATAAAAGCAAAACAAAACAAAAAAAAATCCACGCAGACATAGAGAAAAAAAGATTAAAAGAAAAAAAAAATTAGTAGATATACAGCTGTGAACTGACAACATTCAGCATATGAGTCGGAGAGTTTAACGATCACGCCACAGCTGACAACTGAAATGCAATTGTTACATTTCTGATATTTAAGGTAATGGCGGAAATCCAATGAAAACAGTGCCAAATATCTCGAATTTGGGGGGGGGGGGGGGTTGGCCCCCAAAAAAAACCCTATTCCAATGTTGCTTGGATCTCTGAACACGATGATGAAATCCGTTTGTCGATCCGATCTTTCGTTCGGAACCTATTTTCAATTGTTGTCATTGTATTTTCTTAATATCTCGAACTTGGAGGAGCGTTGGCCCCTGAAAATACCCCATTCATACAGTGTTTGGGCCTCTGAACACAATGGAGAAATCCGTTTGTCGATCCGACCTCCGTTCGAGAGTGGGTAGGGGTGGACAGACACAGACGGACAAACGCAATAGCTACTGATATTTGATCACTATTACAAGTGGGTCGCTAAAAAGGAAAGCAAACATTGTAAGTTACATTCAAGCAATCTTGGATAAATAATATTACTAAACACATTAAAGAAAAAGATATTTTATTTCTTAAATATAAAAAAAAAAAAAACCAGGAGAAATAAAATATATGAAAAAAAATAATGTAAATAATGCTATAAAAATTAACAAAATAAATAATAAGAAAAAGTGGAATTTAATAAAAAAATGATATTAACTACAAAAAAAGAAAATAATAATTTAGAATATAAAATTTTATTTTTGAAATTTAAATTAATAGTTAAACAGTTAAACAGTTAATATTGTATTTTAATATTGAATACAATAGTAACTATGTTTTTAAAAATTTACATAATACATTTGTTTTAGAAAAACTAAAATGGATAAGTAATAATAATCAATTAATTAAAAATGAAGATAAAAATTTAAACTCTATTGCTTTTTTCTTACCAAATCAAAATAATATATTAAATGTAATCAAGAATAAAAAAATACCAAATCAACTGGCATAAAAACCTTAACACAAAAGATAATAAAAAATAATAAGGAAAAAATTTCACTTTTAATATCCGAATTTGTGTTATATAGTTTATATAATACAGCTATTTACTTACAGGTGGTAACTTACAAAATTACTCAAATTATATACAATCTCTTTTTTATCAAATTTATCCAAAATAATTGAGAGCAGCTATCAAATCTATTAACGATTTTATTATTAAAATTTAATAATAAATTTAATATCTTAAAAAAAGACCAATATGCATATCAAAAAAGATACAAAAGATTAATTAAATAATATTGTAAACAATAATTTAAATATTAGTCAATTAATATACGTTGCATTTATTGATTTTAGTAAAGCGTTCGACTGTATAAACCTTAGTTATTTCATTAAAAAAAATTAAAAAATTATGATAAATTTTTTAATCAAATTAAAAATTATCTGAAAATTAGAAAATTTTATATTAAAATAAATAACTTCATACAGTAAAACTTAAATCAAACTTGGATACGCTATTTTTTTATTCTCTACATAAACTCGATTTGTGATTCAATAAAAAATTGTAAGATTTTTATTTATGCAGATGATGTTTTACTTCTTATCAATAAACATGATCAGAACCTCGCTTTCGTGTATCTACAACAAGACTTAAATATTATTTCAAAATAGGCTTCAGATAAAATTAAAGAAAATGAAAATTATGGTAATTAAAACTAAAAAACAAAAAACTAAGTTAAACTTTTAATTTTTAAATTTGAATTTCGCATTAACTCTTTTGCAATAATTGTTTAAACCAGGGGTCGGCAACCTTTTGTTGTAAGAGGGCCAAATATTTTATGTGGGGATTACTGCGGGCCGCACTTGGACCAAAAAGGAAAATCTTATTTTAACAACCAAAAAAAAAAAGGAAAATCTTAAGACGCCTCGCGGGCCGCACCAAAACGCTTCGCCGCGTGGGCCGCGGGTTGCCGACCGGTGGTCTAAACACTAATAAAATTAGAATTAACTACCCGGGTACCGTCGCTTCGCTCCGGAACCCTTCCAAACGTAGCATAAAAAAAAACAAATAAAAAACTATTTATTTAGCAAATTAATATCGCGATCTGAAAATATACGACTTCCCAGCCCGTTGTGGCCTTCTCCGGACAACTCAGATGTATTGTGGGTTGGCGCCACACACCTATATCGATAAGGCAACTTTAAAGCGAAAATGGAAATCCTCTTTATTCCCTATCCCATGGGATTTTCGAAAAATCCGGCCTTATTCCTTGTCTACATCAAAAAGGCAACCTCTGTGCAATATTTCAGCTTTCTAGGTCCAAGGGTTTGGGCTGGGCATTGATGAGTCAATCAGTGACTGAGGTAGGACTTTTCTTTTTATATAGATAGATAACTGTAACTGTCCTAATATAGATTTTGTTAATAATTACAAACATTTTAGATACCGTGTATATATATATATATATATATATATATCGATGGTAATTACAATTGGAGCAATCATTATAACATTGTGCTCAAACGATTACATACATTCACTTTTAAAATTTAATACCTAAGAAACAAATATCAATTTCAACAAAAACTTATTGTATATAAATCACTGGTTGATTCGGAACTGAATTACGGTTTGGATTGCTCTTATTGCTCAACAAAACAACAGATAAATAATATACATAAACTAATATATAACATTTTTAATAATATTTACATAAATTACAAAGATCAAACTGAAGAAAACAAAATAAAAATAAGAGCTAAGTATAGAATTTTGAATATCGAAGAAAATGTTTTATATAGTATCATTGTAAAGAATTTTTATTAGAATAAAAAGATAATATGAGAATTATAACTCCAATACAGATAATAGATTATATTGGCTGATATGTTTCGAAATTCCAAAGATGAAACTAACTGTTAGATTTTTATAAATAAACAACAAATTAATAATATAAATAAATTGGTAATAAAAATATTTAATTATGTTTATGTATTTAAAAACAGACCTTTGCATGAACAACATAAAATTAGAAAAAAGTTTAAAATTCTAATGATACAAGAAAAATTAAATTGGTTATTAAAAAATTTAATAACCAAACTATAATAAAAAATATTTTTGATAGCAAAAAGATAAAGAAAACTATCAGGGCAGTTTAAATACAAGAAATAAATGGCTAAAAAGCTTTAATATTACGAAACTTAACAATAATTATGGTTTACGATTGCAAAATCAAATTAAGTACAAGCTTTTCAGTGAACTTGATTGGGATAAATATAACTTATAATTAAATATGACTTTAATTTTAACTAAATTTTAACACTCATATCAATTATTATTACATATTAATCAATCAGCAACTACATCAGAGGTATACAATTTTAAGTATACCTAATAGGACTAAATAATATAAAAAAAAAAAGTATCTGTCCTTTAGGATAGATGAATATATTTATTCCAAAGTTTTTAGTCAGATAAATTGTGAAATCTACAGTAGTTATAGTTTTAAAATAATCAAGACTCAATTAATATATGATATAATAAACAAAAATATTGTAAAAAATTTCTAAATTAGATATGTCCGAAGCACGAACGAAGATAGAATCTTCTTCATCAGAAATATGGAAGCACAACAATAAGAAACATGCAATCCCCATGCGCTTCTTTTCGATTGTCGTAAGTGTTATTGTCCTCCAAATGAAAGTTGGCCGGCGGAAGTTTGAACTGCGCAGCCCTTCCGGTAGCTGATCAATTATGTTTTCCTGTCACAATGGACGATGTCGTCTGTTTTCACTGAGAAAGACATGTTGATAACACCAAATTAAAACTTCTCTCGACTATTTAGCGTTATTTCAATACCAGTTGCTAACAATAAGTTTTTACATAAATAAATAAATATATATTATTTATAAATACAATGCTCTTTTGCAAAGTAACAAGCCTTTACCGTAATGGCGGCGTCCTGTCATAAAATCAGACGGAAGTGCCTGACCAGACTAATCGATGATACATGCCCAGATCTCACAAAAACAGGGCGGCCATCTCTCATTCGGAGGATAGTACACGTTCTTCAACCACTAACAATATTTAACAGATAGCATCAATAACACTTTTTCCTCGTAGGATAAAATAATATTAAATTGTCTTTGAATTCTTTATACAAGCGAATTTATTATTTCCTATAATAAATTCTCAGATAGATAATGAAGTATCGCCAGAGGTTGCACAGCAAGTGGTTGACTACTTCGAAGACAAGTGGATTGGTCGCCCAGATCGCCGAAATCGACGTCGTCAATATGTGGAACTGCTTGGTAGACGGATACCAATAACTCAATAGAGGAATGGCATCGCGGGTTTCAGGGGCAGATTGGGGCAGAGCATCCGACAATTTGGAAGTTTATCGGCGCATTAAAAAGAGATCAGAGCATAAATTATATGCGAATAGAACAACTAATTGCAGGTCAAGCCGTGCAAAATGGAAGAAAGAAGTATAAGGACAGCGCGGCGCGGTTATTAAATGTTGTAAATAGATATATAGCGGGATGTGATATTGTTACTTATCTGCGTGGCGTTGCCCACAATATTTCATCTTAAAATTTATTGGATGTTCATGTATCTGTAAAATAAAATACTTCATTATATAAAATTTTATTATTGATCTTCTCTTTCGAATATTTTTCCTTTAGAACATTTTTCCATTCAAACAAGTTACCGTTCGAACAAATTACCGTTCGAACAAATTACCGTTCAAACAAATTACCGTTCAAACAAGTTACCGTTCGAACAAGTTACCGTTCGAACAAGTTACCGTTCGAACAA
>JAFIDM010062585.1:0-14956 GCA_023159025.1 Thereuonema tuberculata
ATTCTTCTTCTGTCCAACCATTGGAGTTTTTTATCTAAAGTTTTGAACCTAACAATGGTAGGATTGGGTTTATCATTGCTAGTCGGATATCTGTGAACGCTTTCAATTTCACTACGTTCCGCCGTAATTTTCATTTTCTCTTCTATCTTTGATATTAGTTCTATCAAATTTTCTTCTTTTATGAAATTTGATGCCATGCAATTCTACGTTAAGTTTTCTAGAGTAACTCTCCATGTCATCCAATCTATTTTCCAGATCCAGAATTCTATTTGTTTTCTCTTCATTTTCTTCTTGAAGTTTTTTTAATTTTAGATTTGTTTTGGTTGGTATCTGCTTCTATTTTTTTATAATTTCTTAGTAAGTCTTCATATTGATTGGATAGATAAGTTATTGTATCTCTGATATCAATGAGATCTTGGATGACTTTTTCAATAGATCCCAATTTATCTAATTTTGATTTCATATCATTTATAATTTCTAATTTGAGTTCCATGTTTGTTATATCTTCATTTTCACTTTCGGAGTTATTGTCGGAATTTTTCTGTATGGGACTGTTATTAGAAGTGGCACTTTTGTTTTGATGTTTTTTGTTAACTTTTGGCATCTTTCGTATATTTTTTTTCCCTATCTTTTTGTTCTTCCTACGTTGCTGTGTTTGTCGTGGAGTGGGTTCAGTGATGACCGTTTGGGGTTTAAATGAGGTCACGTCTTTTCCCGCTTGCCTTTAGCAATGGAGAACCCCACACAGAGAAAGGCGTGTGATTGAAAGTTTGAATGAAAGATTTATACTTTGTTTAGGTTCTCAACTGAAATCGAACGATCAGTTGTACCACTGTCAATTCAGGTGTGGATTAAATCATACCTTATTGTTGTCCTCTTGGTATATGCTTGTTTTTTTTAACTTCTGAGTTGGAGTTTTGAATTCTATGTCTAGTGCTTCTGTCCCCCTGGTGGCAAAAGATGTGAAATGTTTTAAGATGTTAAATGTTTTAAATACCCTGTATTTAAAGAGTTGATTAAATTTCGAGTTTGGTTAAAAGAGATTATTTCTAGAAAAAGATGTTTGCAAGAAAAGATCATTATCACGGAAGAGGAATTATCTAAAGAACCACTGATGTTTCAAGGTCCTGAATCGAGCAAACCTTTTATTTCTTTTAAATATTTCTTTTTCCAGTGCACCTAAAATTCTGAAACTTTAAATATAAACTTATGAAGCATGTGAGATTCATATTTTCATGTTTTTGATTTTCAAAATATTCTATAGTTAATTAAATTAAAATTCAATGACAGTCAATTTTTTGGGGTGTTTTTGAGTTTATTTGGGGTGTTTACTCGGTATTTTCAACTCAAAAACACTAGACAGAAACCTAACATGATAAAAAATTTGCAAAATAATGTTTTATATTTAAAATACTTATAATTAGTATAACCGTTAATTTTTTAAGAAAATATTTATTCTCACAAAATTTAAAAAATATTTTTTTTTTGATCTAGTGTGAAATATTTTAGATAAAAATCATTATTTTATAATTTGTTTTATCATTTCAGTCTTTTGTCAAGTTTTGTTCAGTTGAAAATACCGAATAATACTTCGAAAACACCAAAAACATTGATTGTTATTGAATTTTAATGTAATTAATCACAAAATATCTTAAAAATTAAAAACAAGAAAATAGAAATCCCAGATAGTTCATAAGTTCATATTTAAAATTTTAGAATTTTAGGTACATTGGAAAAAAAAATACATAAAAGAAATAAAAGGTTTTCAGTCGTCTGAATTTGCTTGAGTCAGGACCTTAAACAACTTAACATTAATCGTTATAGCTAATCCATTTGCTAAAATCTGCCAAATAATTATATTTTGGAGACGAAATATTTTCTTGTATTTTTTTTTCTTTTGTGGAAAATTTATGATTTTTTTTTTGGCTGAGGTTATCTCTCAAGCAGATACATTTATTATTACCACGATTGTTTTCCTTGCTAGATCAATGTTGTTAAAAAAATTAAAAAAAAGAAAAAAAAAAATCTAAAAAAAGTTTCTTTAGAGTTCAGTTTACTTTCTCTTCGGTTTTGTTGAAATATTTGTTGACTCGTATAGTTTACGTATAAAAGTATAATATTGGTAAAAGAAGTTAACTATTGAATATTAGTATAATTAATATTCTGAATCAGCTGCTGTTCTTATTTACGGTTTTTGTTACTATTTAATCTTACGATAACTTCTCTAGTTTTATATTCAGTATTATACGATTATTTTATGTATTTCTTCTTTTCTGTGCAAAAATATTTAGATTCTTTATTAGTGGACTGCAGGTCTCAAGATCAATACCGGCAAAGGACGTGAATTTTTGCAGCATTTGTTTCCTATACAGACAGAGCAAAAGCAAATTACCTTAATCCTTTGTCAAATGGATACCAGCTTTCATTTCTTGCGATATTTTCCTGTGAGAAATGGAAATATATTAGTAAAAATGTTCTCTTGATATGTGTTCTTAGCAAGTTGTAAGCACATAAAAAGAAAAAAGAAACTTTCATAGTTCTTTCATATAAAATGACACCTTATCGTTTTATCTTCCATTCCTTCGGCTAATAATCTTTGGATCATCTACCTCCTTTGTCTATCCATCCCTGTGAATTACACAAACCGAAATAACTTTTTCTAATTAATTTTAAGGAAAATTTATTAAGTTGATTATTAAATTCTGCTTTCAAAGAAAAAGTTCTACCATTTAATTATTAATAATGATTTTAGTATTATATATGCTTCAAACCTAAAGATCTATTTCATGGATATATTTTTAAGGAGTTCACTTTTTCACATTTATCGATGAAGATAAAATTGACTAAAAAATTCTCCAAATATTTAAATACTACGAATGAATATTTCCAGGTACAATATGCGGCATAGATATTTTAAATGAATTCAATTTGAATTAAAATGAATTGAATAAATAATATCTGCGCTCCAACCAACATTAGTGTGTCTTTTAATAAAGTAAGCGTTTGAGTAGCAAAATGTATGGAGTCGTGTTTTTTGTGTTTATGGGAAAGTTTTAAATTGATTTATTCATAAATACTCAGTCTCTCAACTTGACTAATTTCCTGTTCTCCGCTACTTTCAACTCCTCTTGTTTACGGTGATAAAACAGACAGAATAGAAGCTATTTTGTCGTAATCGCAAAACAACAACAGGTCAAAACAGTGATCTCTGGATCCTTAATTATTTTCTGCTAGTTTTGTGTTTTTCTTTTCAAATTGTAAGAATGAATTAAAAATTTTTCGAGCAACAACAAAATTAGTACAGTTATCGCTACATTAACATTGCAATAAACAGATGATGACATTTCAGAAATACAGTGACTTCCCATTTATATTTTTTCTTATATTAAATTTAAATAAACACAATTTTCATCAGAAATTTTTGAAAAAGTTGTAAACTACCAAAACGTATTTGTTAGTTTTGTAACTACATTAACAATTCAAATTTTAAATCCTTAAATTAAGCGAAAGCGAGATACAAAATATAAAAATTTAAAATTTATGTAAAATATCAAGAGTTCAGAAATGAGGAAGAAAATACAAAGAAAGCTTTCTGTGCTCTTTCAGAGAACGATTAACAAACTTCATTTTAAGTTAAAAGAAATTACCAGAAGGTTTTTGAGGTTCAGGCTACTTCCGATTTAGTAGGGTGAGGAAAATGATGACAATTAGACAAAATGTCGTGTATAATTACTGAATCGATTATTTTAAGAACGAATATGATATCCATTGTGGCCACTTATTGGAGTTGTTCAAATTGTGTAAATTGGGGTTTAGATTTAGTAAATGAACTTAATGCAGGCCTCATTTGAAATTATTCTTGACCTTTAAATTACAACTGCTTTGAATAAACTAGTTGTTTATTCGACAATGTATAGTAGTGTCTCTTCTAACTTCTGTGTAGGTGTTTGATAGATTAAAATTGATTTTGTTTTTATTAAAAAACATTAATTGACTTCGTCTATTTACTTTGTTACATTTATTTTTTGCATTTAAAAATTCTGTAGTAATGATGTAGTAAAGCCTCAAGTATTTTCAAGATAAAATTATTTTAAAAATTTAAATCGTATATTGTTTAAAACATAAAGCAGTTTATAAATATATTTACCTCTACAGTAGAAAAATGAACTTCTAATATTTTAATATTTTGAATTATCTCAAATTCCTCATTCTAATTATTATCTTATTTTACATAATAGAGAATTAGAGAGAATAATCTAACAGTTTCCCTGGGTCTGCCACAGGTTTATTTATATTTATAAAGTAGAGTTGCAATCATAGGAAAACTAGAAGACTAGACCGAAGAGTCCTATTCTAGCCTTCAGGAAGAGAAGGAATACGAGAAAAAGCAACCCCCTCCAACCTGTGTCTTGAACTATCAATAAAGCTTCCGTTTCCTAATTTTCGATCACAGATGAACGAACAGATAGAGGACAACGCTGATTTCTATATTTTTTCTAAAAGACGGAAGATGGGTGGTCATATCTGTTCCTCTAGAAATAATATCCAAGTTTCGTTTTAGCAGTTTACTCTCAGCAATTAATGAAATAAGATCTATAACCTCTAGAATAACTGAAATGAGTCCTTTGGAAACTAATATGTTATTTATTGAAGCAAGTTATTTCTGAAAACTTTAAGTTGTCTCCTCAACTATAAGTGCGAAGTATGTTACTTTTATTGTGTCTTTAAATAGTTTTAATTTGAAATCTAAATGAAATCTGTATTTCTGATGATAAATTTACTCCAATTGATTAGATTTTAATTCCTATTCATAATCTTTGTACTGATTACCATTTTTTGAAAATGCACTGAAAAATGCTCAAATATGTTAAATCTAAATTCAAAGATGTAATCAATGACATTTGATCTCTACAAACTCATTTCCATTATTTAGAAAAGAATTTCATTGACGGATTCAATTTCTTAAATCTTTATATATATTTCGTTTCGCAAATAAGGTGTAGGAGTTTAATATTCAGAATAAGTCCGCCAACAAAAATAGTTCCATTTCAAAGCTTTTATTACAGTTGCTACTCTTAGATTCATTTGCATCGTATTTTGCTCGAATTTTCATCAATCAATGCTCAATGAATTTGTCTATTGTGATTAATTATACGATTAAATATTAATTATTTAACCAAATACTAATAAAATTTCAAAATAACGTCTACTTTAATTCCACTCTTAGCGAAAGAGTTCTTCATGGGATTTCAGAAACACAATTACCTTCAAATTTCATTCTTACTTTAGATTAATTTAAATAAACATAATTTTCCCTCAAAAATTTCTAAAAAACTTTCAACGATCGAAAAATATTTATTTATTGATATATAAAACTACAACACACTTAAAATAATTATAAGAACTTAAAAAAACTTTAAAAAAATCGTGACATGTTTCAATTAGCTTCCGCTAATCATCCTCAGACGGAATGAAGGAGAAGGATTTATTCAAAAAACCCCAAAAACGAACACCAACTTATAATTTTACCATTTTACCGACGGAGGGGGGAAGAAGATCAAAGAATATTTAAAACCTACAGCCATAATGAAGAATGTTATCCACAGATACCTTGGCATTATACGAATTGTATTTCAAAATAAAAAATTATTCAATAAATTTTCTAAGATACTTATCTTTCTGTTTGGCAACAATTCTAACCTTATCCCTATCGATTTCATGATGAAATCTTTGCACATGATCGGCAGTATTATACTTAAAATTACGTTTCTCAATTGCCTTTTCGTGTTCCTCCAGTCGTTTACGTAAAGGCCTATATGTTTTCCCAAAATAAACACAAGAATGATTTTTACAAGGAATAGCATAGACGCAATTGTTCTTATTCAAACATGAGGTATCATCCAAAACCTTAGCACCCCCATTGATACAATTTGCGACAGTGAAGCTCGTGGCTGCAACCACTCCAATTCCATAACCCCTCAATATTCGAGCAATAGGGTAAAAAACCTTCGGTACAAATGGAATGCTTAAAAAAATATTAGGCTTAATTTGACTAAAACTATTTGGATTATAAATCTTATTTAGAGTGCTCTTAATCATTAAATTAATAAATCCCTCATTATAACCACAATTTAAGGCAATTTCCGTAATTTTTTTAATTTCCTCTTCAAACAATATATAATCAGATGAAATCAAAAAGGCCCTTCTAATTGCCATTATAAATGCATTATTTTAAAAGCTATTGGGTACCGCCGATTGTGCGTGTATCATAACGCCTGCATTGGACTTTTTTCGGAATACCGAGGTTTGAATGCTGCCGCCAACCCTTGCAATATTCACGTCCAGAAATGCGATGGATGCATTTTCCTCTTCCTCATGCGTGAATTGAATTGCTTCATTAATCTGATTAAAGCATTGAACAATCTGACCAACACTCCTTGAACCGTTAATAATTAAAAAAGTGTCGTCCACAAATCGCCTATAAAACACAATAGAGGATTCCAACTCTGGAATAGCCATTGCCTTCATATCAATGAAGGCCATGACCATTTCGGCGATAACCGCCGAAGAAGGCAACCCCATAAAGATACCATGCGTTTGTTTGTACCATCAATGAAGGGGGGATGCAGGCGTTTTAGTAAAGCTAATATTGATTGTTTTTAATTTTCAGGGTGAGTTCTTTCAACAAACGCATGGTATCTTACCATTTTTCGGTTGCCTCGGTTGCGCGTCGGTTGCGCGCAATCGAGGCCTAGAAGAATCGGCGGGGTGGGGGAAGGTGGGGTCATAGCTACCCTGTAAGACAAGAGAATTACTTAATTCCCCCATTCCCTCCCCCTCCCTTATTATGTAATTAAGTCAGGTTACCTAACTCTCCCCACTCCTCCTCTCTTATTATGTAATTCTGATCTCTCCTCCCCCCTTATTATGTAATTTATGTAACTCTGATCTAAAGTGTTCTCAAATGCTAAGTAAAGTTACTGTGTTACTTCTACCTCCTCCCCCACTCCTACCCCTAGGATCGATGCTAGATTAAGTTACCAAATTCCTCCACTCCTTTCCCCTCGGAAAAACATGAACTTATGTTTACAAAATTTGAAGTGTTCTCTATTGTTAAGTAAAGTTACTGTATTATTTCCACTCCTCCAACCACTCATCCCTTCCCCCAACTCCTCCCTTATTATGTAATTCTGATCTAAAGTGTTCGCAAATGCTAAGTAAAGTTACTGTGTTATTTTTACCCCACTCCCCCGCTCCTACCTCTGATCGTTGAAATGTATCGAGTCCGGCCTCAATGTCGACCTGCCGAGATAACTTCACTTAACACGGCAGTCAAAAGGTACCTTCCGACCAAAAAAGTGTCGTGTATTTCTTTTTTCCAAACACAAGTATCAAACTACCAAAATTTTAACGAAACGGAATACAAGATGTTGAAATTGGAATGTACTTAGACCGACCTCGTTGATTATTTGCCTAGATTCCAAGAAAACAAGAAAGTAAGTAACTTAAGATAAAATTGAAATCTTATTGAAATGTACTTAGTATTAAACTAACATCATTTTAACAACATGAGATACGATATGAGAAACATGAAACACAAATGACTTCAATTAACACAGCCATCGAAAAACATCTTTCATCAAAGAAAAATGATCCGTATTTCTTTTTCCAAATACAAGTAACAAACAACAAAATAATTTCTCTAAATACAGTTAAAGAACATTCAAAGTTGCAAATTTTACCTAAATGTAAGGTAAATTTAACAAAATATTTTCCCCCAAATACAAATAAACATAATCCAAAGTTATAAATTTCATCTACACACAAGGTAATTTTAACAAAATATTTTTCCCAAATACATTTAAAGATCCTCTAAAGCTACAAATTTCACCTACACCCACGACAAATTTAACAAAATATTTTCCCCAAATACTGAAAAGTAAGTAAATTAAGATAAACTTGAAACATTATTGAAATGTACCGAGTCCGACCTTTATGACACTATACCGAGATAACTTCACTTAATGCGGCAGTCGAAAGACGCCTTACGTTAAAGAAACTGTCTCGTATTTCTTTTTCCTAACACACGTATCAAACTACAAATTATTTTCCCAAAATACATTAAAAGACTCTCCGAAGTTACAAATTTTACCTAAATACAAACCAAATTTAACAAAATATTTTCCCCAAATACTAGAAGTTTTACCAAAACGTAAGATAAGAATAATTTTTTTCCCTCAAACACATATAAAGTTTGAACAAAGTTACAAATTTTGTTAAAACGTAAGCCAAGATTACTTTTTTTTTTCCCTCAAACTCATATAAAGTTTGCACTAAGTTACAGCTGTTACAAAAACGAAAGACAAATTAACCATTTTTTTTCCCTAAATATAAATAAAGTTAACAATAAGTTAGAATTTTTACCAAAAAGAAAGACACATTTACAAAACTTTTTTCTCCCAAACTCTTACAAAGTTTGCAATGAGTTACAAATTTTAACAAATCGGAAGACAAGTTTACTTTTTTGTCACCCAAAACGAAATATTTTTTCCAAAAAAAACATGAAAGAAAGTAAATTTAGATAAACTTGAAACATTATTGAAATGAACCGAGCTCGACCTCTATGACACTAAACCCAGATAACTTCACTTAATGCGGCAGTCGAAAGACATCTTACGTTAAAGAAAATGTCTCGTATTTCTTTTTCCTAACACAAGTATCAAACAACAAATTATTTTCCCAAAATACAATAAAAGACTCTCCAAAGTTACAAATTTTACCTAAATACAAATCAAGTTTAACAAAGTATTTTCCCCAAATACAAGAAGTTTTATCAAAACGTAAGGTAAGAATATTTTTTTTTCCTCAAACACATATTAATTAATTAATTTTGTTAAAACGAAAGCCCAGATTACTTTTTTATTTCCCTCAAACACATATAAAGTTTGCACTAAGTTACAACTGTTACAAAAACGAAAGACAAATTAACCGTTTATTTTTCCTAAATACAAATAAAGTTAACAATAAACTATAATTTTTACCCAAAAAGAAAGACAAGTTTACAATTTTTTTTCTCCCAAACTCTTATAAAGTTTGCAATAAGTTACAAATTTTAACAACTCAGAAGACAAATTTAACAAAATATTTTCCTCAAATACAGAAATTTTTATCAAAAAGATAGACAAGTTTTGCACTAAGTTGCAAATGTTGCAAGAACGAAAGACAAGTTAACTGTTTATTTTTCCCTAATACAAGTAAAGTTAACAATAAGTTGCATTTTTTTTTTCAAAAAGAAAGACATGGTTGATACTTTTTGTCCTAAACGTTTACAAAGTTTACAATAAGTTAAAAGTTTTGTCAACACAAAAGACAAATTTAACAAAATATTTTCCTCAAATACAGAAATTTTTATCAACAAGAAAGACAGCTTTTGCACTAAGTTACAAATGTTACAAAAACGAAAGACAAGTTAACTGTCTATTTTTCCCTAATACAAGTAAAGTTAACAATAAGTTGCATTTGTTTTTCAAAAAGAAAGACAAGTTTGTTAATTTTTTGTTCTAAACGTTTACAAAGTTTGCAATAAGTTAAAAGTTTTGTCAACACGAAAGACAAATTTAACAAAATATTTTTCCAAAATACAGATAAAGATCATCCAAAGCTACAAGTTTCACCTACACCCAAGACAGATTTAACAAAATATTTTCCTCAAATACCATTAAACATCGTCCAAAGTTACAAATTTCATCTACACACACGGCGACTTTAACAAAATCTTTTCCTCAAATACACTTAAAGATTCTCCAAAGTTGCAAATTTTACCTAAATGTGAAGTGAATTTAACTGAATATTTCTTCCAAATACTAATAAAGATCCTTCAAAGTTACAAGTTTTACCAAAATGCAAGACGAATTTAACAAAATATTTTCCTCAAATACAGTTAAAGATTCTACAAAATTGAAATTTTTATCTAAATGTAAGGCGAATTTAACAAAATATTTTTCCTAAATACACATAAAGATTCTCCAAAGTTACAAATTTTACCTAAATGTAAAGTTAATTTAACCATATATTTCTTCCACATATAAAAAAGAACCTCCAAAGTTACAATTTTTACCTAAATGTAAGTCGAATTTAACAAAATATTTTTCCAAAATACACTTAAAGATTCTCCAAAGTTACAAAGTTTTACCTAAATGTAAAGTGAATTGAACGATATATCTCTTCCAAATATATATAAAGATCCTCCAAAGTTTCAAATTTTACCTAAATGCAAGCTGAAATCAGGTCTCCCTTTTCTTAACCCTTATCTTAATCTAAAAAGATTAAAATTCAGTCACCCGACAAAGACTTTTAAATCAACATATGATCTCCCTTTTCTTATCCTGATCTTATCTAAAAGGATTAAAATTCAGTCACAGCTGTCAAAGATTTTTATTCTTCTCGTCATGAGGAATAAGGCTAGACTTCAAAACTCCATAACACACTATGTTGGATAGCAGTAACACGCTTCACGGTTTTTCCAAGTAAGTGACAAAAATTGTAAAATCGCATTTACAGCCGAACTATTAGTATTTTTTTCTAATTCATTGAATATACTTGTGAATCTTCTATTTCTTTACTTTCTCACTATCTATAAGGTCGTGATGTTTTAATTTGACGAGCTCTTCAACTATGCTTCTATTTTCAAATAAAAACTATTATAGTTTTGCAGATGGGAGTGAAATGCAAATTTTGGTAAAGAGTGACGGGTTTTGTGACTGATCCTATTAACCCTTTGATCATTAATAACATACAATATGTAATCTAAAATAGATCATTAAAGTCTTAATCTTATACAAATGAATCAATCTTAATCTTGTGAAAAAACATTAAAATTAAAATGAATCATTCATTTAACCTTATAAAAATTAATGAATAACGTAAACATGCTATAAAAGCTAATTTAATCTGATAAATTCCTAACGTCCTTCATGTCTTAATCTTATGGAAAATAAAATTTTAAAGTTAATTCATTAAAGTCTTAATCTTATGAAAAATAAAATTTTAAAGTTAGTTACATTATAAAATTAATCTGATAAATTCCTAAAGTTAGTTTTGCAATCTAATGAAAATTAACGAATAAAAACGTCATCATTTCATTCTGCAAGTCTGTACATGTTTGAAAACATCATCAATCAAAAATTAATCTGATCTAAAATAAATCATTAAAAAACCCTTTGATCCTTGATATCTAAATGTAAATAACTACAAATAAAAAGAAATGAATAATCAAAACATGTTATAACATGTGTTGACCTCTAGTGCCGGGAAACCACTAGCTCGCGTAGAAAATTAATGAATAACTGAAACATACACTAGTTCACGTTATCTAGAGTCTGACTTCTTCCCTGTGCCGGGAAAACACTGGTTCACGAGTCTGATTTCTTCCCAGTGCCGGCATCATCTAGAGTCTCCCAGTGCCGCCTTCACTCCTCCTATTTCTTATGTAATACCACTCTCAATTAATCTAATCTAAAATAAATCATTAAAGTCTTAATCGTAAGAAAAATAACTATAATATAGAAATGAATCATCTTGAAACAACAACCAAAAGACATAAAGTAATCAAACTTAAAGTTAGTTTTGTAATCTAAAATAAATCTGAAGACTGCAAATAACTATAAATAAAAATTAATGAACAACTTAAAAATGTTATAACATGTCTTAACCCCAAGTGCCCTCCTTCCCCAGTACCCTGAAATGCGGGACACTCCCCAGTGCCCTCAGACCCCCACCTCATCCCCTCCCAATTTTTATTAAGTCAGGTGACCTGTATTTTATATTATTCATAATTCCGTCTCCTCTTCCCCGCACCTCCCCGCCTAAAAAACGCTAGCTCAGGTTACCTATTCTACCCGCGCCTCCCCAGGTAACCTATATTTTATATTATTCATCTCTCACCCCTGTCCCCTCCCTTCCCCCTAAAAATCCCAAGGATAGGTTAGCTAATTACACTACTCCACCCCTCCTTCGCTAATAACATGCAAATTAAAAAATAATAATTATATTCATTAATATAACATTTATTCCTTTGATTATTTGATGAAAAATATGATTTGAAATAATAGTTTAGGTTACTTAATAACCTCCCTCCCCTCCACCCCCTCCCAATTTTTATTAAGTCAGGTGACTTATATTTTATATTAGTCATTTCTCACCCCTCTCCCCCTCCCCTCCACCTGAAAATTCCCTAGGACAGGTTAGCTAATTACTCCGCACCCCCCCTCCTTTTAGGCCAGAGTGCCCTAAATTGAGGGGCCAGGGTGCCCTATAAACTACTAAAACATTTCGATAATTTAAAGAAAGTTTTGATAATTTTAACTGATAAAAATGACGTCATTGATTCTGGAAATTTTCAAACATGGATTTATCATCAAATATTGAGAGTATTATTCATGTTATCAATGAATTAAAAATATAGTTATGTACAGTTGATTAATCCATCAACCTTCGTTTTTGGCTAAAAACCAAATAATAACGTAATGATTGGATAAAGACGATTTAACTTACAAAAAGATTACAATAATTTTTTTCTAAATACCATAAAAGTTATTTACTTTTAGAATCTAATTTTAATCAACGAATACATGACCCCTTTCAAATGAAATTGTTATTTAAACATTAATATATTTTAATAGATCTGATTAGATATTAGTATTTACAACAATTATTTAGAAGAATTGACTTTAATTCTTTAGTTTTGTTGTTTTACTTTCTTCGAGTTGAAACAGGCTTTCTACAAAGCAAGATAATTAAAAAAAGTCTTATTTAAATGAAATTAATAATAAAGTTCTGCTTTTAAAGAAAAAGTTCCACCATTTATTTATCACTGATAATTTCAGTAATTATGTATATTTAACATGTAGGTTTATTTCATGGATGTATTTTTAAGAAACAGACTTTATCACAATTATCAATCCATTAACAGGGAGGCAAAAACTACAATTATCGGGTGTAAACGGGAGGGCAGTGAGGGTAAGGGAAAACATTGTTGAAGGATTCCGTAAAAGTATCCTTCAACAATGTTTCCCCATAACCTCACTCTGTTTTGGGGATAGCTACAGATTTTCGCTATAGTTATAGATTTGTAATGATCACAATACACAGAAGCTCGGTTATAACGCGGTTGTTTATATCGCGAATTCGGATAGAAAGCGATTTGGTCTTGGACCCCGTCTTTTTTCGAAAAGGTGTATAATTGTAAAATTGCAAAATTTACCGTTTTTTCGCCTAAAATCAAATCGAAGGTGTAAATTAATATGATTGTTTCCTTATTATTTACAGTAATTGTGACTCTATACCCACCCTAATGTCACGATAATGCGTCAAATACAATATATTTATAAAAAAATACTAGAATTGCGGACTTTTTCGTTTAACCAAAATGAATATCGAGATCTATTTTTCTACCAATGACAACCAGTAAAGAGGCCCATGTAATCTAATAGGCGTATGAATACCTAGTTTCGATCCACGTGACTCGTCGTTTATACAAGATATCAAGAGAACGGCGCCAAATCGATTTTGGCTAATATAACCCATCAAAATGTTGAAAAGGTGATGATTTATATATTTATAAATATAAAATTCTCTCACATAGCTCTGAATGATGTAGGTAATCGCGAAATGACCATTTTAAATCAATTTGGAATCGTGTGGGCGATAATACGGTGCGATATACGACATTTGACGTCGCGAAGTAATAAAAGTTTAGTTGTATAGCGGTTATATCGTGATCTTCGAGATCTTGGATCCGAAAGATCGCATTATAACCGAGCTTCTGAGTATTTCTGAATTAGGAGAGGTTTGAAGTGATTGGGGTGTGGAGAAAGGAGTGGGAAGTTAGGAAGTTCGAGTTACAAAATTCAAATACAACATTACATTGTATCTATCAGGTAATTTTTGTACGAACTGGGAAAGTTTCGAAGAATTATTAATTCGAAGAATTAATATATGATAATTTCGATTTCTTCCTCATCCACAGCAGAACAACTCTTTTTTGTTACCCGTATTTAGAACTGGTAGTCAGCTAGTAGAGATAATAAACTGAAATTAATGGACAAAGAAAGTGATCAAATATCAAAAGCTTTTTGAATCAAGACAGTTAACGAAATGTAATTAAATTTTAAATTGAAAAACAAAATCTCCCTTCCTTCCCTCCCCCTCTTTAAATGAACATCGTTTCAGACGTAATTAGTGCTTCAGGTGGTGGCGCTTTGTTCTAAGTTATTCGAGAGACACGTGGAACCTCCGCTCTGCCAAATATGAAGGATTTATGAACACATTTCTATTAGACAGAAATAATGAGTAAGTGATTGGTTTGATGAATTGAATCGACGTTAAATTAAGAAGTGATTCTGTTACCTATTTGGGAATGGAAACAGTCAACAAACTGAGACAGAAGAGAAACACTGCCTTAGCAGATTAATAGAAGAGTGGATTATTATGAGAAAGAGAAATGGTGATATTGATTACAAATATTAAGTGGAAATTAATTCAGATGAATGACAATTTCGAATTTAATTTCATATTTTTATAACTGGAAGACTTTTATTAATAGTGGCACAGAAGCCAAATGGAATAGTCAAACACTTTACAAAGGCAAGGGTGTCTTTATTTCATTTGATAAGACTAATGAAAGGAAATTAATAGTGACTAATAAAGAAACAGAGAACTAAGTAAAAAGTCTTAAAAGTAACTGTCAGTTGCCTGTAGAGAAAGGAAAGAGGCTGATAGTATGATCTAAAGATACAGAATAGAGCAGCCAAAAGGATGCGGCCATTGCAGTCTTGGAGGTAAGAAACATCTTTTAGTAAAAAATAGAGTAAATTCGCTGAAAAATGTAGAAAACTTTGTTGAAAAATACTGAATTAAGAGAATCAATAAAGTGTATAATTTAGAATGAAGAGCTGTC
>JAFIDM010062585.1:18967-31121 GCA_023159025.1 Thereuonema tuberculata
TAGAAGCCACCAGGACCGGCCCGAACGTAGAAGCCACCAGGACCGGCCCGAACGTAGAAGCCATCAGGACCGGCCCGAACATAGAAGCCACCAGGACCGGCCCGAACATAGAAGCCGTCAGGACCGGCCCAAACCTAGAGGTCACCAGTCCCGAGGGATCCTTCAGTTCGAAGTTTCTGAGTGGTATTGATAATATATTTTCTTTATCTGAATAAATTCTCTGATTTGTTTTATAATCACTCTTGTCGTAATCTGTTCCCCAGCGTCTCCGAACTAGACCAAAAGTTCGGTAGCAATATCTATTCACACTTATCAAGATATATTTAATCTAATAATTGAATTCTCAAAGTATTCAATTACATTTAACATTAGCATGAGGCTTAATACTTGTTCGACTGGACTCATTGAAAAACACTATCTTTAAAATTGACTTTAATATTTTAACCTTAACTACGGAAATAATTCCGTTAATGCAATCACAAAAATCTCTTAAGTGATAATTACAGCTTTTTAAATTAAAACATAAAATATCAGTGCATGTTCACTAAGTTTCAAATGCAGTTCATTCGAATCTTAAAATTGTCCTGTCACGATGAATCAACGTCGAAACTTCTATTCGATGACTATCGATTATGAAAGTAATTTAATTCTCTCCTACCTTGACTTGACGTTTAATGTTGAAGACGGAAATTTACCAATGGAAGATGAAAGCCGTATTCCACATGAATCGTTTGCCAGGTCGATATTCCGAATATCTGGTTTTGACCACAAATGAGACTCATGATATTCGACGGTCCTACGTATGCTACCATTCCTAGAATCCGGTAATTTTCCCTACTGGAGAATGCAGTTATGAAGAAGATGCCTGATTGTTATCAGTTACCAGAACTGATTCACTGAGTAACGTAACAGGCCTAGTTGAGGTAACTCAAGCCTAAAACACCATAAGACACGTCCCAAAGAAAAAGATGGATAACTCATCCATCTTATCTCGTATTAGCAACCAAATGCAGATTTCCATGTCAAACTATCTTCAACGAACAATGTTTTAACACTCGTTTCACATAAAACATATTCCAAATATTCGTAACAATATTGGGGCGCCAACTGGCGAGTTTTTTCCTGATATCACAACGCTTTTACTAAAGCTCACAGATATCACATCAAATAACAAATCTTTTAAATAATATCAAAGAAAGGTTAGAAATAAAAGAAAATAAAGGATTTACACTTTAATCACTTCCACAATCTTCGTTTACTGGATGTTGTTAAAGAATCCCGATATTTCTAGAATCTACATTGATTTTCTCAGGATCGTAAAATAGATTACAGAACGTGTCTGTAATGAAATAAATCAATTAGAAGATCATTTGGAATCCCATTTACTAGAATTTAAAATAATGAGTTGCCTTAATAATAGCGGTTGCTGAGATATCCGATAGAAGGTTGTACTGCTCACGTGATCTGTATCGTCCGTGTCATTGGAGGTGTTCGCATTCATTTCAAAATGCCGCTTTGAGTTACACCCTTTCTTTGGGCAGAGAGTAAGTCCTGCTTTTCTGAAAGATGATCTTAACTTCATGACAATGCACGATAATACAGAACATGCTGCACGGTTTCCAGTGGAAAATTTTGGTAATCCGCCATTCAGTTTGGATTTGGCTCTCAGTGATTCCGTCTGTTCCCTGCCTTAAAAGAGCACATGGCAGATCGACGCTTCACATTTAATGAAGAAGTCCAACATTATGCAATGAAGAAGTGACTATAACAGTAAGGCCCTGACTTCTATATAATACGACTGGAATCTACAGTCAGATCGAACATGTAACCAATACCTCAAACGTATCTGTGCCACTTTAAGGACACTATCTTATCTTCTTTCAATAAGGGTTTGCTTTAAGATTTACAAGCATTTCGATCTTTTTTTTTTATCAACTCTCATTAATGAAAACTATCTCTAGTACAGTATGTAAATCGCCATGTTTGAATTTGGAATTACTTATTTACGAATTCCTAATTATTAACGTGCAATGGACAAATTATTCAAATACATTTTCTCTTTTTAAACTCGATATTTACAGAAAACTAAGGGTGAAATCTTAGTGACAGTCTTTGGAAAGTGAAGGTCATCAAATCAGTCAGTTTATATACCTTAATACTTCTGAATCTCTGGATGGATCTTCATAAAACATGGTATGCAAATTTCTGGACGAGACATGATCAATGTTTTACATTTTAAATGTTTTCAAAGTGAGTTGAAATCGAGAAATCACAGCAAGAAAGTTAACAAAAACTCACATATCCAAGCATTATAAAATAAGAGTGGATTTCAGTTGATGTCTTGAAAAGCGGATTCTAATCATTTAATCTAATCCATCTGTAGAAATTTATCACATAATGAGATTTTGAAGAAGTTTAAACAAAAATTCGTCCGCTCTCTTGAGGACGGATAAATTTTTTTTGGGGAAAAATTTATGACTTTACCTTAGCTGAGGTCAACACTCAAGCAGATAGATTTATTATTAGCAGGATTTTTTTTTGTTAAATCAATTAATTACATATATTCTCATAACAAAAATATATTCTTTTTTTTTTTTCTTTCTAAAAAATATATTCTTTTATACATAAAAAAGTTTATTTACAGTTCAGTTGTACCCTTAAATTTTCTTGAAATATTTGTTAACTCATGATGTTTATGGCCGTGACTCAAGCAAATAGAGGCAACTGGAAACTTTTTATTTCTTTTATATATTTCTTTTTTCAATGCATCTAAAATTCTGAAAATTTAAATAAGAATTTGTGAAGCATCAGGGATTTCAGTTATCTTGTTTTTACTTTTCAAAATATTCATCAATTAATTTAAATTAAAATTCAAAATCAGTCACTTTTTTTGGGTGTTTAGAAGTATTACTCGATATTTTCAACTCAAAAAATTTTGACGTAAACCTGAAATGATAAAAAGATAATTTTTTATATTTAAAACATTTATTACTAGCTGAACCCGGCATGCGTTACAATGCCACTCAAAGAAAAAAAGGCCCCGGTGTGGGTCGGGATAGGATACTTAAATCCTTGTCGCCTTCAACCCACCCAAGTGTGGTGTCCCTGCCCCCATAGGAGACGAATTTTTAACTTATTGCATTAGACTTAGGGGCCCGAGAAGAGCCCAAAAAAAGGTTCTCGGTGTCGATCGGGGATGGGACACTTATAACTTTGTGTCTCTCCCCCCCCCACTCAAGTATGGTGTCCCTGCACCGCTTAGGGGATCGATTTCTCATTTTTTGCAAAAGACTTGTGGGCCCGAGAAGGGGCCCTAAGCATAAGGACCCGGTGTCGGTCGGGGATGAGAGACTTATGTAGACGTATCGCCTTCCTCCATGGAAAGGTGGTGTCCCTGCCCCCCCCCCCCCCCATAGGAGAGCGAATTTTTTACTTTTTGCAGTAGACTTTGGGGACTTTGGGGACCCGAGAAGGGACCCTAAATACTGTATAATGGTGTTGTGCTAATTCAGAAAGCTTCGCGGGCGTGACCACTCCCCAAAGTTTCATCGCAATCTGATGAATGGTATAGGAACGCATATTGCATATATGAATGGTTTTATTAATCATCTTCCCTACTACACCAGAAAATAAATGCTAAACATTACATTTATTTCTAGAAAAAAACAGCGAATTTTCGAGGAGAAAAATAAAAGAAAACGTAAAATTAGGCAAAGATTTAATTGATGAAAAATATTTTAATCCCAACAATAAAGTAATAATTAAAGATCTAGATTATAAAAAACAATTGAAATTGGATACACAACTCCAGGATTATTGTGAAGAAGACGATGTTCTATAATATTCATTGTAATATTCATGAATTAATCGTCTTCTAATCTCGTAACTTAATAATATATTGTATTAATATTGTATTGTTTATATTTCACAGATATTGTAAATTCAAAATCTCGTGATTTATTATTTAATATTAATATTATTATTTGTAAAGGCTTGAAGAAGAGGAGACGTTTTCTTTTATTTTTCTCCTCGAAAATTCGCTGTTTTTTTCTAGAAATAAATGTAATGTTTAGCATTTATTTTCTGGTGTAGTAGGGAAGATGATTAATAGTACACATTACAGTAGAAAAGATTTGAAGAAGAAGTATGGAATGTTTATGAATGGTTTTAGTTCTCGTTATGACCACCAGGTGCACATTTGGGTTTTTCACCCCTTTTCAACCCCTGAGGGGGGGGGGGTCTCCCGGTTCTAAGGTAGCCTATCTTTTGCGCAGGATCCTAAAGAGCAATTCTGCAAAGTTTGGTCCAGATAGGTCAAAAGGCCTAGGAGTGAATAAAGAACAAAGAAAGAAAGAAAGAAACATTCATTTTTATATATATATAGATTGGTGCAACAGTTATTTTTAAAGAATTAAAAATTGTATTTATTTAAAATTGTGTAAGATTAAATTACTTTTCTAAAATTAACTTCGCATTATTCGCCATTTTTACAACAAAATATAATAAAAGACTGTATTTCTTAATAACAGCTATGGTTTTTTTTTATTTTCTATCAAAAATGAAATATACTTTTAACATAAAAAACAAAAGGGGAATGATATTTGGTGATTGTACTTTATACAATACTGATATGAAATTATTATTTTTTTGTTAATTCCAGAGTTGAGGTTATTTTCTCTCATTAAAACATTCTCCATCGATCTGTAATGAAATTAGTAATCATGCAGTTGAATTACCTTCACAGAAGTAGCTTTTTCTTATTAATTTTAATTAACCAAATACTGGAGTATAATGATGTAAAATCACAAAAGGTATCTATGACTTGATCAAATTCATCTTGATCCACAGTACAAATTGTTTCTCCGAATGGTATCTATAGGTTACTAATATGTGTAAGTGATTGGGAGTGTTAGTTTATTATATTGTCGACGTTGTTACTCAAATTGTAAATCAGTGACTGCATCAACTTTCATACGAAAGAAATTGGTCTTATTGTCTGTTTATATTTTGGTGTTCATAAACCTTCTAAGACTAAATAATTTGCAGTTAATTATTTAGAAGAATTGACTTTAATTCTTTAGTTTTGTTATTTTACTTTCTTCAAGTTGAAACTGGCTTTCTTTCCACAAAGCAAGATAATTAAAAAAAAAAGTCTTATTTAAATGAAATTAATAATAAAGTCAAATTTTGAAAGAAAAGCACCACCATTTATTTATCACTGATTATTTCAGTCATTGTCAATATTTATAACATGTAGTTTTATTTCATGGATGTATTTTTAAGAAACAGACTTTATCACAATTATCAATCCAGATAAAGTTCAGTAAAAAAATTCTCCAAATATTTAAATACAGAAATTGAATGTGGTATCTGCACCAAATGTAGCCACTTCCTTAGAATTGTCCAGGTGCAAAATGTGTTTAGACATTCTAAATGAGTTCAATTTCACGAGCATCTTGAAATAACAGTTGACCTTTTGAATTAAAACTAGCTTGAATAAATGATATCTGCGCTCCAACCAATACTTGTGTTCCTGTTAACAAGTTAAGCGTTTGAGTAGCAAATTGTAAGGGGTTGCGTTGTTTTGTGTTTACTAAAAAGCTGTGGATTGATTTATTCATAAATATTCCTAAACAATATCAGTTTTCTAAAAATTGATGAATTTATTAATTACCGCTACTTTCCTCACCATTTGGTATCCGGTGATAAAACAGACGAAATCAAAGATATTTTGCGATATGTAATCACGAAACAGAGAACAGTTCAAGATCTGTGAATCTTTCATTACTTTACTGCAAATTTTGTAAGTGTAAGAATGAATTAAAAAATTTCTTGTAAGATCCGTTTGGTAACCTGCAAACACTTCATAAGCATTACAATAAACATATGATGACAATTCAGAAACACAATGACCTTCAAATTACATTTTTTATTTAGATTAAATTTAAATCAACACAATTTTTATCGATTTTTTTTTGAAGAAGGTTTAAACTCTAAAAAACTATTTAATTGTTTATTAATTTCATTACCAATTCAAATTTTAACTACTTAAATTAAACGAAAGCGAGTTATTAAAAATTGAAAAATAAACATTTATGTAAAATATCAGATGTTAAGAAATGAGCAAGAAAATATAAAGAATGTTTTTGTGCTCTTTCAGGGAACGATTTACGAACTTCATTTTAAGTGAAAAGAAATAATCAGACGGTTTTTTGGTTCAGGCTACCTCCGGTTTAGGGCAGGGAAATGATGGCAATTAGACAAAATCTTGTTTATAATTACTTTTTTTTTTTTTAATGTTTACAAGGTCTATTAGGTATACGTATATTGATAATATCTATGGTGTAGGTGCTGATAGTTTGATGTAAGTACTTAAAAATTAAGTGTAGTTAAGTTTAGTTAACTGAATCATTTATTTTGAGAATGAATATGATATCCATTTTGGCCACCTATTAGAGTTGTTCAAATAGTGCAAATGGGTTCTAGAATTACTAAATGAACTTAATACAGGCCTCCCTTGAAATTGTTCTTGTCCTTAAAATTACAATAGCTTTGAATAAACTAGTTGTTGCGACAATCCATAGTAGTGTGTCTTCTAACTTCTGTGTAGGTGTTGGATAGATTGAAATTGATTTTGTTTTTAATTGAAAAACATGAATTGACTTCTTCTTTTAGTTTGTTACAGTTATTTTTTACATTCAAAAATTCTGCAATAATTCAGTATTTTGTAAAGATTTAGTAAAACTTCAAGTATTTTCAAGATAAAATTATTTTAAATTTAAATGGTATATATATTTAAAACATAACATAAAGCATTTAAATTTATTCTTGCTCTACAGTAAAAAAAATGATCTTCTAATATTGTAATATTTTGAATTATCTCAAATTCCTTATTCGAATCATCATCTTATTTTACTTAATAGAGAATTAGACAGAATAATCTAATTCAGTTTCCCTTGGTTTGGCACATGGTTATTTGTATTTATAAAGGAGAGTATCAATCATAGGAAGACTAAAATAGACCGAAGTGTCCTATTCTAGCCTTCAGGTGGACAGGGAATACGAGAAAAAACACCCATGTCCAACCTAGGTCTTGAACTATCAATAAAGCTTCAGTTTCCTAATTTTCGATTATTGACGAACGAACAGATAGAGGACAAGACTGATTCAAAATTATATATTTTGTAATCAGAAGACATTAGAAAATTATTAATCTAAATTAAGAAGAATCCTATTTTTTTAATACGTGAAGCCCATCACTAACATTTCCCGATGTCTTTAAATGACAATTATTTTTTTGAATCTATCTTCCAAAAGATGGAAAACGGATGGTCAGATCTATTCGTCTAAAAATAATATCCAAGCTAAGTTTCGTTTTAACAGTTTATGCTCAGCGATTAATAAAATAAGATCTATATTCTCTAAAATAACTTAGACGAGTCCTTTGGAAATGAAAATATAATAAAATATAACAAAATATAATAAAAGAATATATTTCTTAATAACACCCATGATTTTTTTATTTTCTATCAAAAATAAAATATACTTTTAACGTAAAAAACATAAGGGGAATGGTATTTGGCGATTGTAATTTATACAATCTTATATTATAAAAGCGTTATTCTGTCTGTCATAAGACTTTACGTTTTTCCAATTTTGTGACCAAACTCTAAGAGATAGATTGGTCATGTAAATAAATAAATGTAAAAATCTTTCGAAAAAAGTTATTGGTTTCCAAGATGGCGCCTTTTAAAAGGTCGAATTTTGACTTTTTCTCAATTTAAACAAAAAGTATAAAAGATGGTAGAGAACATTATGCTGAGAAAATGTTGGTATTTGAAAGTTCTATCGAACGATGCATCACTTACTCACAAACGCTTCAGCATTTGCAAGATACATGCAAAAATGTGAATTTTCGGTGTGTGACGCCGACCCGCAATACATCCGAGTTATTCGGAGAAGCCACAACGGGCTGGAAAGTTATGTATTCTCATACGATCGCAACATTAATTTGCTAAATAAATAAAGTTTGTTTTTTGAATGCTATATATGCAGGGGTTCCGGAGCGAAGCGACGGTACCTGGCTATTATTATTATATATTTTGAAAACGTTCATTATAAAAAGGTTATTCTGTCTGTCATTCTATAAGCAAAATGTTAAATTATAAATTACTAAAACGTCGGAGCAAGAAATCGTTTGGAAAATGATTCAAAAATTTTCACAAAACATGTTATTTATCGTAAATTTTTGTAATAAAACCTAATCTGTTTCGTTATCAAAAATGTGTTTGTGTTATCAAACACAAAATATTAACATTTTAGCCCTATAAAAACCAACAAAACACAAACAAAGGTAAATTTACTGAATAATTAGAGAATTATTCCCTCCCCATAAAATGAATCAGAAAGGCGATTTCCTTTTGTTTTCTTTATGCTTGTGCTGCTCTTTTCTTCGTTTTTAAAAATTTTCACAGCACGTTAAAATGTTTTGTTTATCTACTAAGTAATTGTTGTAAATATTAATATCTAATCACATCTATAAAATACATTAATGTTTTACTGCAAAATTTCATCTGGAAAGAGTCTTAGAAGGTTTATGAACACCAAAATATAAACATAAGACAATAAGACTAATTTCTTTAGTACGAATGGTGATGCATGTCATTGATTTACAATTTGAGTTACCACGTCGACAATATTCTAAGTAACAAACTGACACTCCCAATCACGTACCTATATTAGTAACCTATAGATATCATTCGGAAAACTGAATTTGTACTATTGATCAAGATGAATCTGATGAAGTCATAGATATCTTTTGTGATTTTACATTAGTTTATACTCCAGTTTTTTAGAAATTAAAATTAATAAGAAAAACCTACTTCTGTAAAGGTAATTCAATTGCATGATTACTAATTTCATTACTGAAATTGTGTGAATAAATACAATTTGCTTTTGTATTTTAATTCTACTAATGCTGCTATCTCCTTTTTTACAGTTATTATCAGATACTGGCTGTTACGGTTAAATAAGCGGCGCAAAAAAAGCCTAAGTAATGTAAAATTCAATTATTATTTTAAAGGAATCATTGATGGAATTTAATACAATTATTAAATGAAATTTGTTAAAATAATCTGATGAAACTTTTAACGATATTAATAAAATGATTACTCCCATTTTAGTCATTTTTGACTCTAAAATAAAGATTCTTAAATTCTTATCATGGAATTGAGTCGCAGGTTTTGGAATCTTTTCAAATCAAATTTCATCAAAGTTCACGTAATTGAATCTTGCTCTTTTATAAGGGATCTACAAAATATTAAAACAATCCTTGTTGTAGGGGAGACCGGGGCAGAGCGGTCCACTTTTTTTTGTTGATTTTTTTTTTTGTTAAGAGATTTTCCATTGCATTTATTTTTGTCAGAATCGGGAGCTATTCAAGAATGTATATACTTGATTTCATTTCATTATAGTTCCTTTCTAAAGGATGTAACGAAAAACAAAATATGCTTGGGATCGCTTTGGTTTCGTGTTCAAAATCAAACCATGTTTTTTGCCTTATTATTTTTATCCTTTTTTTTCTGAGACTTATATAGTAAGAGGCAAATAACTACAAAGCACATACCTTAAAGGAAATTATTATTAGTGAATGTAATGCAAGAAGCTGCTAGTTGAACTGAAGATTTCAAACAAAGAAAATATTACTATTAGAAGAACTAATTAATACATTATTTTGCAAAGAAATTTAACTGAAATATATGACACACTTTTTGGGAGGAAATATCAATCTTTACTTTTTATTTCTTTTTCTCCATTTAGTTATTTATTATTACTTTATCAGTAATTCAGTTTCCAATTCTTAGGTTGGATTAAGGAATAAAATGATTGTTTTCCTTGCTAGATCAATGTTGTTAAAAAAATTAAAAAAAAAAGAAAAATTAAAAAAAAAGTTTCTTCACGGTTCAGTTTACTTTCTCTTCGGTTTTGTTGAAATATTTGTTGACTCGTATAGTTTACGTATAAAAGTATAATATCGGTAAAAGAAGTTAACTATTGAATATTAGTATTCTGAATCAGCTGTTGTTCTTATTTACTGTTTTTGTTACTATTTAATTTACGATAACTTCTCTAGTTTTGTATTCAGTATTATATATTTTATATTCAGTATTGAATAAATATTATCTACGTTCCAACCAACACTAGTGTGTCTGTTAATAAAGTAAGCGTTTGAGTAGCAAATTGTATGGAGTCATGTTTTCTTGTGTTTATGGGAAAGCTGTAAATTGATTTGTTCATAAATACTAAGTCTCTCAACTTGACTAATTTCCTGTTCTCCGCTACTTTCAACTCCTTTTGTTTCCGTTGATGAAACAGAGAGAATAGAAGCTATTTTGATCGTAATCTTAAAACAACAACAGGTCAATACAGTGATCTCTGGATCCTTAATTACTTTCTGCTAGTTTTGTGTTTCTTTTCATATTATAAGAATGAATTGAAAATTTTTTTTTGCAGGTACAGGAGCAGCCAGTAGCTATTGCTACATTAACATTACAATAAACAGATGATGACATTTCAGAAATACAGTGACCTTCAACTTATATTTTTTCTTATATTAAATTTAAATAAACACAATTTTCATCAGAAATTTTTGAAAAAGGTCTAAACTAATAAAAAGTATTTGTTTGTTTTGTAACTACATTATCAATTCAAATTTTAACTCCTTAAATTAAGCGAAAGCGAGATACAAAATATGAAAATTAAAAATTTATGTAAAATATCAGTTAAGAAATGAGGAAGAAAATAGAAAGAAAGCTTCCTATGCTCTTTTAGAGAACGATTAACAAACTTCATTTTAAGTTAAAAGAAATTACCAGAAGGTTTTTCATGTTCAGGCTACTTCCGGTTTAGTAGGGTGAGGAAAATGATGACAATTAGACAAAATGACGTGTATAATTATTGAATCGATTATTTTAATAACGAATATAATATCCATTGTGGCCACTTATTGGAGTTGTTCAAATAGTGTAAATTGGGGTTTAGATTTACTAAATGAACTTAATGCAGGCCTCATTTGAAATTGTTCTTGACCTTTAAATTACAATTGCTTTGAATAAACTAGTTGTTTATTCGACAATGTATAGTGGTGTCTCTTCTAACTTCTGTGTAGGTGTTTGATTGATTGAAATTGATTTTGTTTTTATTAAAAAACATTAATTGACTTCTTCTATTTACTTTGTTACATTTATTTTTAAAACTCTGTAATGATGTAGTAAAGCCTCAAGTATTTTCAAGCTAAAATTGTTTGAAAAATTTAAATCGTTTATTGTTTAAAAAATGAAGCTGTTTTTAAATATATTTGCCTCTACAGTAGAAAAATGAACTTCTAATATTGTAATATTTTGAATTATCTGAAAAGTCCTTATTCTAATCATCATCTCATTTAAACGATGTGACCTCATTTAAACCCCAAACGGTCATCACTGAACCCACTCCACGACAAACACAGCAACGTAGGAAGAACAAAAAGATAGGGGAAAAAAAAATTACGAAAGATGCCAAAAGTTAACAAAAAACATCAATACAAAAGTGCCAATTCTAATAACAGTCCCATGCAGAAACATTCCGACAATAACTCCGAAACTGAAAATGAAGATATAACAAACATGAAACTCAAATTAGAAATTATTAATGATATGAAATCAAAATTAGATAAATTGGGATCTATTGAAAAAGTCATCCAAGATCTCATTGAAATCAGAGATACAATAACTTATCTATCTAATCAATATGAAGACTTACTAAGAAATTATAAAAAAATAGAAGCAGATACCAACGAAAACAAATCTAAAAATAAGAAACTTCAAGAAGAGAATGAAGAGAAAACAAATAGAATTCTAGATCTGGAAAATAGATTGGATGATATGGAGAGTTACTCTAGAAAACTTAACGTAGAATTGCATGGCATCAAATTTCATAAAGAAGAAAATTTGATAGAACTAATATCAAAGATAAAAGAGAAAATGAAAATTACGGCAGAACATAGTGAAATTGAAAGCGTTCACAGATATCCGACTAGCAATGATAAACCCAATCCTATCATTGTTAGATTCAAAACTTTAGATAAAAAACTCCAATGGTTGGACAGAAGAAGAAT
>JAFIDM010062585.1:46318-58242 GCA_023159025.1 Thereuonema tuberculata
TGTAGCAGTTTACAGTAAACAGGTAAAGTTTATTCGCCCTGATTAAGAACCAAATTAAAGTTCCAGAATACATCGAACATATTAGGGTTACGAATCCTATCGCATACGGTTAATGATTTAGTTAATACTCCGTATCGAAAAAAAATTTACTCTCCACAACAAATTTTTAATTACAGTCATACATATATATATATATATAGTTCTCTGCCAAGGGCAGGTCCTTCACTGCAAACCCAGCATTCTCCAATCTTTCCTATTTTCTGCCTTCCTCTTCGTCTCCACATAAGATCCATTTACCATAATGTTGTCGATCATCTGAAATCTTCTTCTGCCTTGAACTTTTTTCCGTTCACCATTCCTTCCAGTGCATCCTTCATTAGGGAGTTTCTTCTCAGCCAGTGACCCAACCAGTTTCTTTTTCTCTTCCTGATCAGTTTCAGCATTATTCTTTTTTAACCCACTCTTTCTACCACAGCTCCATTTCTTATTTTGTCTGTCCATTTCGCATGCTCCATTCTTCTCCATATCCACATTTCAAATGCTTCTAGTCGTTTCTCTTCACTGCGTCGTAATGTCCATGTTTCTTCCCCATACAATGCCACACTCCACACAAAGCACTTCACTAGTCTCTTCCTTAGTTCTTTTTCCAAAGGTCCGCAGAAGATGCTCTTTTTACTATTAAAAGCCTACTTTGCTATTGCTATCCTCCTCTTGACTTCTTGGCAGCATATCACCACTTATAGTACACCCTGAGTATTTAAAGTTGTTCACTTGTTCCAATGTCTCATTCCGAATACTTATGTTTATCTTCTTTGTCTTTCTTCCGATAACCATAGTCTTTGTCTTGTTTACATTTATCTTTATTCCATATTGTTCACAGCTGTCATTCAGCTGCAGTAGCATATCCCTTAGTATCATCTCCTCTTCTGCTAACAATGCCATATCATCAGCAAATCTTAAGCACTTTATTCTTCTTCCTCCTACTATCACCCCTCCCATGTTCTGAAAACAATTCTTCAATAACTCCTCTAAGTAGATGTTGAACAGCGTAGGTGATAGAGGGCATCCTTGTCGCACCCCTCTCCCTATTCCACTTCCCTCTGACAATTTTTTCTCCTATCCTGACTTTGACTCGTTGTTCCATATAAAGATTAGTTATTAGCCTTCTCTTTCCAATCTACACCAATTTTCTTCAAGATTTCCATAAGTTTATTCCAATCCATTTTGTCAAAAGCCTTTTCCAGGCTTATTTTTATTTCTATCGTGTTTATTTATTTTTTACGTGTTTATTTTTTTCTAGATATCTTTCGCCGATTGTTCGCAGCAGTCTCGTACCTTTTCCTTTCCTAAAACCAAATTGCTCTTCTTCCAACTCTCCTTCCACCCTAGAATATAAACGTCTGTTCAGTATTCGCAGAAGAATCTTCGCTGATTGCGATATAAGGCTGTTAGTCCTGAACTCACTGCACTTTGCATTATAAGGCTGTTAGTCCTGAACTCACTGCACTTCTTTGCATTATTTTTCTTCGGTATTGGCAGCAATACTGTTTCAATGAAATCATCAGGCCATTCACTTTTCTCATATATTTCATTGCATAATGATAATATTTGCTTCTTGTCTGCACCCAAACATTTAACTAACTCAGTGTGTATTCCATCAACTCCTGTTGCTTTCCCATTCTTCATTTCCCTAATCGCTAGCTCAACTTCTTCCCTTAGAATACAACATCCTTTTTCGTCTTCTGATACAGCTGTTTCATCTTCTACAGTTAAGTAATCTGGACGATTCCCTGTCTCACATAATTCTTCTATATACTTCTTCCATCTGTTCAAAATTCCTTGTTTGTCGGTTATTTCATTGCCGATTTCGTCTTCTATCAACCACATGGACTTCTTATTCTTATTTGTGAAATCCAAACATTTTACTTCGCGGTACATTAAATCATATCTTCCTTTTCTCTCTAGATCCTCTACTTCTTCAGATTTCTGTTTCATCCAGTCTTCCTTCGCCTTATCAGTTACTCTTCTTAGTTCGTTGTTTAGTTTCTTGTAATTTCTTTTACCTTCTTCTGTGTTGATGTTTTTCCATTTTCTCCTTTCCTCCATCTTCTCCAACATTTTCCCTGTGACCCAAGGTTTCTTATTACTCTTACCTTCTCTGTATCCTATTGTTTCTTCTGCTGTTTCCTGTATACAGCTTTTTAGATGAGTCCAGTATTCATTACTAGTTTCAGGTGCGGATTCTAAATTAGAGGCTTTCTTTTGAAAATGTTCTTCAAATTTTCTTTTTTCCTCTTCTATATCAAACTTCTTCGTCACTTGCCTTCCTCTTATCTTTTTCAGATGAATATCAACTTCGCCTATCAGCGGGACATGATCCGTATTAATATCCGCTCCTGGTAGACTCTTTGCATTTTTTAAGCAATTTCGATATCTTTCCTGTACGAGTATATAGTCTATCTGATATCTACTGTCATCCCTTGGGCATGTCCACATGAATCGTCTTCTTTTATGCTGTTGGAATAACGTATTCCAACAATCATTTCATTCCGTTTACAGAAATTTACCAAAGATTCTCCTCTGTCATTTCTTTTTCCCAGTCCAAATTTTCCAACCGTTTTTCCATCTTGTCCTTCTCCTACTACTGCGTTCCAGTCGCCCATTAGGATTACACATGCACCCTTCTTCTCTTTCTCAACTATTTCTTCTATCTTCTCGTAGTTTTCTTCCACTTTCTCATCTTTTAATCCACTATGGGGCATGTAAATTTGCACTAGCACTAAGTCCAATTTTTTCCCTTGTAGTCCCACCATTATCATCCGGTCATCTACATAACGCACTGATATCACTTTATCTTTCACACATGGTCCCAGTAGTAACCAACACCATGACTTCCTTTACATTCACCATTTGAATAAAACATTCTAAATTCATCACCAACTCACCACTATTTCTCCACCTCACTTCTGATATTCCCATCACATGCACTCTGTTACAGTCATGTTGGATTGTTTTAATAAAGTTTTTATCATAAGGTTTATGTAAACTTTATTTTAACTTTATGTAAAC
This sequence comes from Thereuonema tuberculata, assembly GCA_023159025.1. Lineage (NCBI taxonomy): Eukaryota > Metazoa > Arthropoda > Chilopoda > Scutigeromorpha > Scutigeridae > Thereuonema > Thereuonema tuberculata. The sequence continues at coordinate 49,388 of JAFIDM010062585.1, forward strand.
AATTCATTTCTTATGTTCTCTTGCTCGTTTATACAGAGGGTTGTTTACAATCTATGGTAACGATTTGCTTGGTGCGTGACGATGCAACCAATCACAGTAGGTATGCAAATTTATGCAAACGTACAGGTGAGTACTTAAAGATTAGTGTGGAGGGGTGCGGGTTAGTTTGTTTGGAGAAATGCCGCCGAAAATGTCACAGTTTTGGGAAGGGTACGTTACAGCCCTTTCCGACGCGAAATTTAGTTATTCCGCAATAATTACGGCATGTAGAAAAAGAGGTTTCACCATTTAGAAGAAAGGAATTCATAATGTGTTGGCTGTTGTTGGTTTGGCCCGTACAGGACAGATTTCCGGGACTGAAAAGCAAGCAAATCCAAGGACACCTATAAGTCGCACAAAGACTGTCATTCAGAAAGTCAAGAAAATGGTGACGGGCAACAATCCATCGGCCCAAAGGACCATTGGTGCGAAGGTAGGAACATCTCTTCGTACCGTAAACAAGATTATCCATAAAGATTTTGGACTTCAAAAGAGACATAAAAGCAAGGTTCACAAGCTCTACTAAAGCACATTTTGTAACGTACGACAAATTGCAGGAAACTGTATGAACGACATCTCGCTGGGGATAAATGGAAGTATGTGGCCACATTAGACGAAGCATATGTTTATCTGTCCGACTGCAATAAGTAGATTATCGCCCTTGGGAGCCAAATCGTTTCCAAATTGGTACAGAGAATGTCCTGAAACTTTGTCTAAGTGATTCATGAGCATTGCGGGTTATTCCTATCAAGGCAAGCTACAGATACGGAGGGTGGCTCAAAATGTAAAGGTGAATTCTGCGAACTATCAGGATCACGTACTGACACCAATTTATATACAGTAACTACCTGCTCTTTACGGAAACGACGTTTCCAAGGTCCGTCTCCACCAAGACTAGGCGTCCAGTCTAGAATTTCAGTCTCCAATCGACCCAGAATTTCTTGACACGAATGGAACAGCAAACCGGAATCCAAGCTATACGGTTTACCGAGATACCAGTGAAGTCTCAAGACGCATCGCCCATGGATTTTTGCGCATTTGGACTATTAAAACGAGCCTTGGGAAGATGACGTCCTCGTTCATTGGATGGACTCTGGAAATGTTGTCAGCAGGAGTGGCAACGTATAAGTCTTCCCGTTCTTCGCAGTAGTCTCCTGCAATGGAAACTGGGCTGCAGAGCGATAGCAGTATCTCATGGCCATCAAATAGAGCATGATCGTTGGTGGAGAAAGGGAATTTCTGGAAATAGACCCGAATCCAAATCGTTACCATTGGTTGTAAACAACCCTCCATACAAACTGTTATTTTTATCGTAACTTACTGTAAGATTGGTATAAACTTTGACAATTCCATGATAATGTTCTCATTTGAACGTTTCTACAAATTCTTACTTAATCGAAACTGTTGTATACTTTTTTAGGATAAAGGGAAACGTTAAATTATTCTTCTCGAAAATTTGCTATTTTAATAAATATATTTTATATCCATACATTTATTGTCTTCGTGCTGATGTCTTATAAATATATAAAAACTTTTCCTGAATTGTAATGACTTTGTTTATTTGATGTTTGTCTGAAAATTAATGAAATTCTCATTTTATTCTGAAATTCAATTTTAAATCCTATCAAAATGCGCGTGGACAAAAATGAATTAAAAAGCACGCTTATATCCATTGTTAGACAGCGATAGAAATTCGTTTTTACAGTAATAAAAATATTAAAAGTTTATAAAAGTTTATAATGAAATTTTATTTTAATATTTAAAATTGTAATATTATTTTCATTCTGATATTATAAAATATTGAAATTTTCTGTTAAGAATTGTAAGGAATAGGCTTTGTGAATTTTGTAAATATTTGGAGATGAATTCGTTGAAAGTATTTTTCATTCCTTCTTTGATTATTTCTATTTCAAATCTTAACTTAAAGAAACAACAGAAATGCTCAGATTTTATCCAATGTCTGAACATATTATCAGAATCAAAGATTTAACGACCTCTAACGAAACATCATTAAGAGAAGAGATAACAAAAACTATATAACTTATGAATCAGATTAAATTCCATCCAATGTCTTCAAGAAATCTTAACTCAAATAAAGATTAGAAACCGTATTTCTCTGATGAGTAACTTTTTCCATTTCTTGGTATTTTCTTTTAATGGATATTGTTAAAGAATCCCGATATTTCTAGAATCTTCATTTATTTTCTCAGGATCGTAAAATAGATTACAGATCGTGTCTGTAATTAAATAAATCCCTTAGAAGATCATTTGGAATCCCATTTACTAGAATTTAAAATAATGAGTTTGCCTTAGTAATAGCGGTTGCTGAGATATCCGATAGAAGGTTGTACTGCTCAGTGCCACGTGGTCTGTATCGTCCGTGTCATTGGTGGTGTGCACAATTATTTCAAAATGCCGCTTTGAGTTACACCCTTCTTTGGGCAAACAGTAAGTCCTGCTTTTCTGAAAGATGATCTTAACTTCATGACAATGGCCGACCACACCACACAGAACATGCTGCACGGTTTCCAGTGGAAAATTTTGGGTAATCCCTATTCAGTTTGGATTTGGCTCTCATTGATTACATCTGATCCTGCCTTAAAAGAGCACATGGCAGGTCGATGCTTCCCATGTAATGAAGTCCAACATTATGCAATGAAGAAGTGGCTTCAATAATAGGGCCGTGTCTTTTATATAATACGGCTGGAATCGACAGTCCGATCAAACAAGTGTCCAATACCTGAAACGTATCTGTGCCACTTTAGGGACACTATCTCATCTTCTTTCAATAAGGGTTTGCTTCAAGATTTCCAAGCATTTCGATCTTTTTTTTTTTGATCAACTCTCGTTAAGGAAAACTATCTCTACTACAGTATGTAAATCGCGATGTTTCAATTTGGAGTTTACGAATTTCTATTTATTAACGTGCAATGGACAAATTATTTAAATACATTTTCTTTTTAAAATTTGTTATTTACAGAAAACTGGGTTAAATATTAGTGACAGTCTTTGGAAAGTGAAGGTCATCAAATCAGTCAGTTTATAAACCTTAATACTTCTGAATCGCTGATGGATCTTCAGAAATGGTATACAAATTTCTGGACGAAACATGATCAATGTTTTACATTTGTAATCTTTTCAAAGTGAGTTGAAATCGAGAAATCACAGCAAGAAAGTTAACAAAAACTTACATGCATTATAAAGTAAGAGTGGATTTACAAAATTCACTTTATTTTCTTTACTACTCCATAAGAGTGGATTTCTGTTGATGTCTTAAAAAACGGATGTTAATCATTTAATCTAATCCATCTGTAGATTTGAATCAGATAATTTCGATTTTGGAGTCGAAAGTTAAAACGAAAATTCGTCTGGTATCTTGAAGACGGATATTTTTTTCTTTTGGGAAATGTTATGACTTTACCTTAGCCGAGGTAATCACTCAAGCAGTTAGATTTATTATTAACAGGATTTTTTTTTGGTAAATCAATTTTTTAAAGAAATTAAAAAAAAGATAAAATATATACTTTTATAAATAAATAGTTTATTTGCTGTTCAGTCGTATCCTTAAGTTTTCTTGAAATATTTGGTAACTCATGATGTTTACATACAAAATAATAAGAGTTTAAGGAGTCCTGACTCAAGCAAATACAGGCAACTGAAAACCTTTTATTTCGTTTATATATTTCTTTTTTCAATGCATATAAAATTCTGAAAATTTAAATAAAAATTTGTGAAGCGTCCAGGATTTCAGTTTTTTTGTTCTTAATTTTCAAAATATCCAGCAACTAGCAGCAAAGCCTGTCGGACGACAGGCATAACACAATCTGAAAAATCATTTTATTATCAACTGTCAAATATAAAGTAAATGTAATCTAAATACTGTGCTAACTTGTGAACGAAGCTTCGAAATCAGCGTAAACAACTGAGTAAGTATGCCAAATTTCATTAATATCGGTGCAGTGATAACAAAATTATTCGGTTTTGAATATATGTTTTGTTATAATTTCAGTTAAAATTTCATGGAAACAACATGGAATGACAAAATGAACTACAATTTCATCCTAATTGAGTACCCTTGATTCAATGGTACCATTGAGAACCTTGGATCTATCTTAATAGCTATATCGAGTTACGGACAGACAGACAGACACAGAGACGAAATTAGCAAATTATATAAATTGATTAATTTCAATTAAAATTCAAAATCAGTCACTTTTCTTTGGGTGTTTATCAAATATTACTCGATATTTTCAACTCAAAAAATTTTCACAAAAACCTGAAATGATAAAAAAATTCGTTAGATAATTTTTTGTATTTAAAATATTTATTTGCATGCGTTACAATGCCACTCAAAGATAAAAAGGGCCGGTGTCGGTCCGGGGGTTGGATACTTAGGTCTTTTTGTCGCCTTCCACCCACCCAAGTGTGGTGTCCCGGCCCCATAGGAGAGCGAATTTCTAACTTTTTGCCTTAGACTTGGGGGGGCCCGAGAAGGGGCCCAAAAAATAAGGTCCCAGTGTCAATAGGGGGTGGGACACTTATGCCCTTGTATCGTCTCCTCCCACCCAAGTATGGTGTCCCTGCCCCCCTCCCCCATAGGGATCGGATTTTTCACTTTTGCAGTAGACTTGTGGGCCCGAGAAGAAGCCCTAAATATAAAGTCCCGATGTCGGTCGCGGTTAGGACACTTACACCCTTCTGTTGCTTTACCCACACAAGTATGGTCTCCCTGCACCCCTTTGGGGATCGGATTTTTCATTTTTTGCAATAGACTTGTGAGCCCGAAAAGGGGCCCTAAATATATGGACCCGGTGTCAGACGGGGATGGGACACTTAGATAACCGTGTCGCCTTCCCCCCATGCAAATGTGGTGTGCCTGCCCCCCATAGGAGGGCGAATTTTTTACTTTTTGCAATAGATTTGAGGGGCCCGACAAGGGACTCTAAATATAAGGGCCTGGTGTTCTACTAATTCAGAAAGCTTCGCGGTCGTGCCCACAATTACTCTGATGAATGATATAGCAACGCATATGGCATATATGAATGATTTTAGTTCACATTGTCACCACCACGTGCACATTTAGCTTTTTCACCCCTTTTCAACCCCAGGGGGGGGGGGTCCCGGTTCTAAGGTAGCCTATCTTTTGCGCAGGGTCCTAAAGAGTAATTCTGCGAAGTTTGGTCCAGATAGGTCAAAGGGCCTAGGAGTGTATAAAGGACAAAGAAAGAAAGAAAGAAAGTAACATTCACTTTTACAATTATTTTTTAAATAATTAAAAATTATCTTATAGACCCCGTGTATCGAGACTTGGTTGTGTACTGATGACTGCTCCTGGCTGATGCCCGCCCTATTAGCGTAAAACAGCCGTACCAGGATGTCATTTTGTATTCAACTTGGTCTCACACATTGTTATTATTATGATGTAAAAATTATATTGATTTAAAATTACGTAAGATTAACTTACTTTTCTAAAATTAGAATTATTCGCCAATTTTACAACAAAATATAATAAAAGAATATATTACTTAATAACGCATATGATTTTTTTATTTTCAAAGAAAAATAAAATATACTTTTAACATACAAAACAAAAAAAGAAATGGTATTTGGCAATTGTATCTTATACAATATTTATAGGAAATTATTACTTTTTTGATAATTCCAGAGTTGAGGTGATTCTCTCTCATTTGTAACATTCTCCATCCATCTGTAATAAAATTAGTAATCATGCAGTTGAATTACCTTTTCAGAAGTAGCTTTTTCTTATTAATTTTAATTTCTCAAAAACTGGAGTATAAACTAATGTAAAATCACAAAAGATATCTAAAACTTGATCAGATTCATCTTGATCCAAAGTACAAATTCAGTTTTCCGAATGATATCTATAGGTTACTAATACGTGTACGTGATTGGGAGTGTCAGTTTATTACTTAGAATATTGTCGACGTAGTAACTCAAATTGTAAATCAGTTGTAAATGCATCACCATTCGTACTAAAGAAGTTAGTCTTATTGTCTTATGTTTATAGTTTGGTGTTCATAAACCTTCTAAGACTCTTTCCAGATGAAATTTTGCAGTTAAACATTAATATATTTTATAGATTTGATTAGATATTAGTATTTACAACAATTATTTAGAAGAATTGACTTTAATTCTTTAGTTTTGTTATTTAACTTTCTTCGAATTGAAACAAGCAAACGTAGCAAGATAATTAAAAAAAGTCTTATTTAAATGAAATTGATAATAAAGTTCTATTTTTAAAGAAAAAGTTCCACCATTTATTTATCACTGATTATTTCAGTAATTGTCTATATTTATAACATGTATGTTTATTTCATGGATGTATTTTTAACCTAAAGACTTTATCCCAATTATCAATCCAGGTAAAGTTTAGTAAATTAATTCTTCATATATTTAAATACAGAAACTGAATATGGTATCCTGGATCCAATGTAGCCACTTCCTCAGAGTTGTCCAAATGCAAAATGGGTTTAGACATTCTAAATGAGTTCCATACGAGCATCTTGAAATTACAACCTTTGAATTAAACTAGCTTGAATAAATGATATCTATGCTCTAACCAATACTAGTGTTCCTATTAAGTTAAGCGTTTGAGTAGCAAATTGTAAGGGGTCGCGTTGTTTTGTGTTTACTAGAAATCTCTGAATTGATTTATTCATAAATATTCTTAAACACTATCAGTCTCTAAAAATTGACGACTTTCTAATTCACCGCTACTTTCCTCAACATTTGGTATCCGGTGATAAAACAGACGGAATCAAAGATACTTTGCGATATGCAATCACGAAACAGTGAACAGTTCAAGATCTCTGAATCTTTCATTACTTTTCTGCAAATTTTGTGTTTTCTTTACACAGTGTAAGAATGAATTAAAAATTTTTTGGATATATGTATATTCACTATACTATCGCTTCATAAGCATTACAATAAACATATGATGACATTTCAGAAACACAATGACCTTCAAATTACATTTTTTCTTTAGATTAAATTTAAATAAACAACTATCCTCAGAATTGTTTTGAAAAACGTTTAAACTCTAAAAAAGTATTTAATGGTTTATTAATTACATTACCAATTCAAATTTTAACTCTTTAAATTAAGCGAAAGCGAGATATTAAAAAATCAAAATTAAAAATTTATTTAAAATATCAGATATTAAGAAATGAGCAAGAAAAGAGAAAGAAAGTTTTTTTGTGTTCTTTCAGGGAACGATTTACGAACTTCATTTTAAGTTAAAAGAAATAATTAGAAGATTTTTTGGTTCAGGCTACTTCCGGTTTTGGAGGGGCAGGAAAATGATGGCAATTAGACAAAATCTCATGTATAATTATTATTGTGAGAAATTCAATTTTTAATCCCTGATAAAATTAAATTAAAACTAACATCAAGGCTTTGAAATATTTATATTTTTTATTTTCATTAAAACCGAAAGTTAAGAGTATGTTCTTTTGTTGTGTGTAAGCACGTGAGAACAATGGATGTGATGAACACAGCATGAACGCGGACGTTCAATTGTTAATGGTGAATCCTAGAGGATCGAAAAATGGCGTTACGATGAAAACCGGAATAGCAAGGATGCTAAGGTTTTGAAAATGGGAATCGGATGAGTTCCTTCCGATTGTGCTATAAATTAGTTTTGATTTTAAACTCATATTGTGTTCAGTAAAAGGCGGACGGCCTTGAGAATTAAATAAGTAAGGATTAATGGTAAAGTTAAATTAATTCTTAATAAACGGTTAGGCCCAAAGATGAATCTCGCAAATGAGGACTGGCAGACCCAAAGTGGAATTATGCTAAGGTATTATCTTCGACGTTTGACAGGGATTGACGGAAAATTGATGGATGGTTGCTGAACTTTTGTAAGTAGGATTTCTATTTTACTTCACCCATCGAGAATTTGAAAAGGAGCCATCGTTAGAATTTCGAACACAAGAAAATGGAGTTTAGGACAAAGCGGAACGTATACTAATGAACATTAAAGATTAAACATTACCAACACATAAACATTTGTTCGTTGATTAAAGAAATAGTAAAGTTATTTATTTCAAGTAAAACCATTAATGCTAGGATTTATTAAAGTCAAGGAAATCGACTTATTACAAATGTTGGACTGAATCAACTAAAGTTAAAGAACTGTAAAGTTGAAAAGGATTTAAGTATTTATACAGGAACATTTGTGTTTATTAGCAAGAGGTTTATTTTAAAGATTATTTCAACGAGGTCAAAGATTGTTTGATTATGATTATAAACTGTTTAGAGTGTTTTGGTAAAGACTATAATACTAGAATGTTTAGTCAAGAAAGGATTGGAGAAATCAAGTTTACTTAAACATTCATATAATTAAGTAATATTATAGCACATACAGTGAACATTGTTTATAGCCATCTCATACAAGTTAAAAGACATATGAGACATAAGAAAATGTGTTAATGAGTTTATACATTAAGATAAACTTCAGTAATTATCACACTAGATGAAAATAGCCATTTATCAACGTTGTTAATTGAACAGTTGATGTTAAGAAAGATTTAAAGGAACTTTAAGTTTTAAAGTAAAGAACTTTCAGTGAACTTTCAGTGATTCATAGACTATTTGAGACAACTGTTTCACATCTTGTAAATATTTAATGATTATAAAACAAGTTAAGTTTAAATCAGTTTTGCTTTTATTTTCTCCTTACTCTTAAAGACTTAATATGCTCTGCTAAACCAGTACAGGCAAGTAAATAAATTAAAATGCCGTTTAGAAAATTTATTGTGTGGAACCTCAATGACAATTATTCTTATTCATAT
>JAFIDM010062585.1:58252-85484 GCA_023159025.1 Thereuonema tuberculata
GAAAATTTATTGTGTGGAACCTCAATGACAATTATTCTTATTCATATGTATCCTCCCACAATTATTATTTTTTTTTAATGTTTACAAGTCTTATTAGGTATACAGTGGAACCTCTCATAACGAGCATAATTCGTTCCAGAATCTTACTCGTTATGTGAAACACTCGTTAAGCGAAACAATTTTTCTCTTGTAAATCAATATAAAATACGATAATGCGTTCCATGCCGAAAATAAATACTCAGTTTTTTTTATTTTTAACATTTATTCAAATAAATTACTGTACTTATAAATTGTTAAGGAGCGTAACAACCTGGAATACAAATTCGATTTGCAAAAAAAAATAAAAAAAAATCGAAATAACTAGTTTATTATTTATGAATTTATGACAAATAATTAATTCTTTTTTACTAGAAAGCTGTCTAGAGACATTTGTTTTTGCCGGCGCTTCAAAATTTGGTGAAAATGTGACACATCATTATCATTGAATAAATTTGTAGCATGCATAGCCACCTCCTTATTAGGGTGATGCTTCTCAAGGTACGATGCAACAGTTCCCATGCTTTCAGCATTTCTCTTATTGCGCCAGAAGATTGTTGCTCTGCTACTTCCTCCTCCTCCACTAACAAACTCTCCTTCATAACTTCTTGCTGTGAATCACGATGCAACTCCATAAGCTCTTCGGTGGTCAGCTCTTGACTGTGCTCTTTTACAAGCTCATCAATATCGTTGTTATCCACCTCCAGTCCCATGATATTGGCCAAAGACACAATCTCGTTGACTGTAGACTCCACAGGTACTGTTTCAAACCCCTCAAAATCACATTCGACAATGCTCTTTGGCCAAAGCTTCTTCCAAGCAGAAGTGAGGGTCCGCTTGGTAACCCCTTCCCACGCCTTATCAATCATCTTGAGGCAAGCAACGATGTGAAAGTGATCTTTCCAGAACTCTCTGAGAGTGAGATTTGTTCCTTCAGTCACCTCAAAACAACGCTCGAAGAGTGGTTTAGTGTAGAGTTTCTTTAAGTTAGAAATAACCTGCTGGTCCATAGGCTGGAGTAACTGAGTGGTGTTGGGAGGCAGAAACTGGATCTTGAATGAAATTAAATTCTTTAAGAATATCATCTTGTAGGCGTGGAGGATGGGCGGGTGCGTTGTCCATAACGAGTAAGACATGGAGTGGCAGATTCATCTCAAGCAAATATTTTTTCACAGAAGGACCAAACACTTCATTGATCCAATCAGTGAAAATGTCACGTGTCACCCAAGCCTTCTTATTGGATCCCCACATCACATTTAGTCTGCTCTTATGGACATTACACTTCTTGAAGGCTCGTGGAGTTTCTGAATGGTAAACAAGCAGCGGTTTAATTTTCAAATCGCCGCTTACATTTGCACTAAATAGCAGCGTGAGGCGGTCTTTCATTGGCTTGTGGCCGGGCAATGCATTCTCCTCTGCTGTTACATACGTTCGCTTGGGCATCTTTTTCCAGAAGAAACCCGTCTCGTCACAATTAAAAACTTGTTGCGGCAGATAACCCTCAGAATCTACGAGCTTCTTGAAGTCGCCGATGAAGTTCTCTGCTGCCTTTGTGTCAGAGCTTGCTGCTTCACCGTGCCTCACAACGCTGTGGATGCCGGTTCTTCTCTTAAACTTCTCGAACCATCCATGACTTCCCTTAAATTGTACTTCTTTTTCGGCAGTTGATGATCCTGGCGTCTTCTTAACGTGGTCGGCGTAGATAACTTTCGCCTTCTCACAAATGATGTTTTCATTAATAGAGTCGCCTTCCAATTGCTTTTCGTTTATCCATATGAGAAGCAACCTTTCAACATCCTCAGGAATAGATAACCGTTTCGTAGATATTCGTGACATTCCCTTTGAAGCATCTACCTTCTTAATTTTGTTCTTGTTCTTGAGGATAGTGCAAATCGTTGATGTAGATCGATTGCATGTGCGCGCTAGATCAGCCACGCTCACACCTCGTTCTCGCTTTTCATTGATTTTACATTTCATTTCTACAGTTACTTTTAGTCTCTTATGGCTGTCTTCTTGTGGCTTTTCCTTCGGGGACATTTTTGCAAGGGTTATTAAACTTTTCACAAAAAAAATTACAAATAATATCTGGACACAAGTTTTGAAAAATGTGTGATCACATGCGATATTAACGTGCTAGCGGAACTAGTGCTAAACACAGACTGACGCACATGCGCGGAAATCCCGGCTCACAATTGAGTCACGTGAAGATGGCACCTCCCCTTTCTGCGTCACTCGTTATGCGAAATGTCGCACGTTAAGGGAGCAATTTTTTCACATTTTTTTTTTGCTCGTTATGCGAATTACTCGTTATGAGAGGTTCCACTGTACTTATATTAAGAATACCTGTCGTGCTGATAGTTTGATATAAGTACTTAAAAATAAAGTGCAGTTAAGGTAATCTTAAAATTAAGTTAGTTATGTTTAGTTAACTGAATCAATTATTTTGAGAATGAATATGATGTCTATTTTGTACTTATTAGAGTTGTTCAAATAGTGCAAAGGGGGTCTAGATTTACTAAATCAACTTAATGCAGGCCTCATTTGAAATTGTACTTAACCTTGAAATTACAACGTCTTTGAATAATCTGAGACAATCTGTAGTAGCGTCTCTTCTAACTTCTGTGTAGATGTTTGATAGATTGAAATTGATTTTGGTTTTATTAAAAAACATGAATTGACTTCTTCTATTTACTTTGTAACTTATTTTTTACGTTTAAAAATTCTGTAAAGATTCACTATTTTGTAAAGATTGAGTAAAACCTCAAGTATTTTCAAGATAAAATTGTTTTAAATTTAACTGGTTTATATATACAAAACATAGCATAAAGCATTTCAATATATTCTTGCTCTACAGTCAAAAAAAATGATCGTCTAATATTGTTACATTTGAATTATCTAAAATTTCTTATTCGAATCATCATCTTATTTTACTTAATAGAGAATTAAAAAGAGAATAATCTGGCAGTTTCCTTTGGTCTGCCACATGGTTATTTGTGAGTTGCAATTATAGGAAGACTAGAATCAACCTAAGAGTCCTATTCTAGTCTTTAGGTGGACACAGATTACGAGAAAAAGCACCCATGTCCAACCTGTGTCTTGAACTATCAATATAGTTCAGTTTTCTATTTTTCGATCACAGACGAACGAACAGATTGAGGAGAAGGCTGATTCAAAATTATGTATTTTTTAATTAGAAAATATTAGAAAATTATTATTTTAAATTAAGAAGAATCCTATTTCTTTAATACGTGAAGCCCTTCACTAATGTTTCCCGATGTCTTTAACTGACAATTATGTTTTTGAACAAATCTTCCAAAAGATGGAAGACGGATGGTCATATCACTCAATACTAAGGGCGATTCCGAACTCCCTGACAACATCAGGAAGATAGTTATTTTCCGCCCTTCTTCCCGCTTTCTTTATAATTCTTCGCTTGCAATGTAGCAAAATGATTCCATAACATTTCAACAGGAATAGAAAAAACGTTCAGTCAGTTTTTCTTGTTCACTTAATAGAGATTAATGTAATGTTTAATGTTAAACTGATTTCTGAGGTTTAGAATATTTAGAAATAGTAATAACAAAATTACTATTTCTATTGTTATTACAAATAGAAATTCTCTTAATAATTACAAAAGATATATTTTTCTTGTATACAATTTATAACATTGATTGTTGATTACAGAAAGAAACTCATTATTTGTTTAGTTTGGTTGAGAAACTTAAGATTTTATTAAAAGTTTGAGAAAAAAAGGGGCTCATTTCAGCCAAAAGGTTACCAAGGAAATTCCTCTGAACAAACAGTAACTGAAGAGAAGGCTTGTTTACTTTCTCCATTAAAAAAAAATAAAAAATTCGCTTTTAATTCGAATTTAATTCTGAACAAGTGTAATTTGGTTTCAAATGAAAATTTAGTTAAACCTGGATAATAATTTAATAATGTTAATTATTTTTTAACATAAACACATTTCTATTTTAATTATGAAATATTAAAACAAAATTATATAACAAAATTTTTCTGAAGATTTTTTTTTAGTTTTATTTGTTTTTACAAGATTTCTGAAATTTGAAACGGATTGGTTTTTTTTTCTTTACTCAGAAAGTAATTAACACAATATCCAACACATTTTAATTAATTAATTAATTTCGTGCATTTAATTTGAAAGGAAGCGCGAGCTAATGATTTGTATTGAGAAATTGTTTACAATACATTCTTCTGAGTACATTAATGCAGTTACTGGAAATAAGAATAAATTTTTAAATATTTGAAAGACGAAACAAATGTGAATAAAATTAATAATTCTTCTATGAAAAATGTAAGATATTAGTTACCAATTTTTAAAAAAAATCGATATTTTGGTAAACTTTTTAACGTGTGCACTTATATGATATGGAATGATTGACGGCGACACACAAATTTAAAATTTAAAAAGATTTTAAACACATTAAAATACAACAGAACCGAACGGTTCTCTCAAGAGTTGAGAACGTTCTGTTAAAAGGACATAACCGATCCGGTTGTATTTTAATGTGTTTAAAATGTTTTTACATTTTAAATTTGTGTGTCAGCGTCAAATTATTCCATAAATAATATTTTTGTGGAATGTTTTAAGATTATGAGATTTTCTGTGTAAGGGCCAGTACTTTTTTATTAAATGTTAATCTTACAAATTGAGAGGTAGAACTTCTTAGCTGTGACCCCCTAAATGGTTGATATTTTCAATTCCATTACGCCATTTATCCGAATGAAGTATTTTAGTTATATTCAAGAAAAGCTGGACTGTACTGTATCATATCGCATTTTCCATCGTTATTCATATTAACTAGGCCATCTCCCGTGTACAGATTGTTCGTTATAGATATTTGAAGAAGAGATTTATTTAGATGGACGTTGGTTGATATAGATGTTAAATGAAGATCATAGCTTATATACGATACTCCTGGCGACGAATTGATTGTGACTATTCTTTCGAGTGAAGATAACCAAATTCTGATGACTTGTGAATCTAGACAAATTTTCCTCTTTGGCGGAGACTTCAGACAAATTTTACCTGTAGTCAAGAATGGCCGAGATTACGACATTATTAACAGTTCTTTGAAAAGATCTCATCCTTTCTCTCGTTGTCCATTTCGATACTAATTGATTATCGATGATAAAACGATGATTTATATGAGATAATCCAAGAATAATTGATTCCAATGAAAGGGGTTAAAGCAACATTTTGAAGTTTTGAAGCTTTTTTTCAAGCCATCTCTTTTTCAAGCATAATAAAATTGGAGTAAGTACAACAAAACAAAATAGTTGGAAGCTTAAACAAATTTCAAAAACACGTGAATCAATAAGTTTAGTTGTTTTTACAAAAATATATTAATAAGGTACAGTTCAATTATTAAAAGTAATAATAAGAAGAAAATAAAATTTAAGATAATCTAACAAAACTCGATTTCAAAGAAAGCAGTTAACGCATTATTTTTAAGTTCAATAATGCTCATTTTGAATTTGTCGACTTCCTCGTGACAATAAAAAATTAAAAACCGTTTTGCATTGTTGCACTAACATTGGGGCACAACAACAACACAACAATTGCGGAGATATAAGTAAAAAAACAATATAAAAAGAGTTGTAGTCCCTATGGCCTAATGGATAACACATCCGACTTCGGATCAGAAGGTTGCAGGTTCAATTCCCGTCGCGGAAATATAAAAAAATTATTTCTATTTTCCATTCGCACAGAAAATTGCGCCGGACAGACAGATACACAGACGGAGAAATAAAAGATTTTAGTAATATAGATTAAGAATACTTAATAAAATTGAAGTTTAACCTAATAAAGTGTTACGGTAAATATAAAAAAATCTGAAGAAATTGTTCGGATTCACAGAAAATCGCCAAACCAAATAAAACGACAGATACCCATGAAATCACTAAAGGACCAAGAAGATACTATTTAGCCATGAAATATGCATTTGGATAATGGCTCAGGGTCTGCAGTAAATCTCTGAATCCAGTAATTATGGATGTTATCTCATTCCTTTCCAATTCAAAGTCTGATTAATAGCTTTTCATTATTATGATTTTTTTAAAATATATTTTGAAATTAAATCGACAAATATCCGTTGTATCTGTATGTAAACATTTGAAAGAGATTCTGCAAAAAAACTAAAAGAAAATACTTCGTGCTTTTTATATAAATTAAAGTGCTGCTGTCATCTTAGTAATATTAAAACACTGTTTTTAATTATTAAGGACACTTTCTTTGCAGTATTCTGCTATTCTAAAACTTCCCTAACAAGGGGTTTATTGAACTTTTGCATCATTTTAAATGGTTTATAACAAAAACCATTTAAATTGTCTGTTAAAGTGATATCCCGAAATCCCACAAGATGTCGCTGTAGGTGAAAGATAAAAATCTGGACATAAAAGTATATGGAAAATTTTCTTTTCTAATAACAAAGTCGTTCTATTAAGAATATAAAGTAAAAATACGTTTATTTTCTAACATCATACCTAAGCAATTATTTTTGGATATAATATTTTTAACGAAATTTTTTAATGGGAAACTTAAGGTGGAAAGAGCACTTTTGTGAGGGAAAATGCGGTGAAGTTCTTACTAAGAATTCAAAGGATGATAAGGCTACTAGAAAAGCAGGTGGAAAATGATGATCTCCCTCTTCCATCTATAGTAGACGTAGCCTTAAAAGAAGCTGTTGATTTATCAGCAGAGTTCACACAAGAAATTGGAAAAACTAAAGTGAATAAAAAGGAATCAACAAGGCCATACACACAAGATAAGAAATACAAAAAAAATAACAAGCCGTGATTGGTCAAGCTAATAACTTCTAGTTAAAAATATTTAAATTTGAAATATTAAATAACATTATCAACAATTACAGAAATTATTAACAAAGGGAATCAGCTATTACATTAAAAAAAATAATACAGGATTCAATTAAAGGATTAGTAATTACAACGATCTTTATCCTTGTAAGGGAACCCATAGTGATAGATAGTCTAAATAACATTAATGCACGGGTGTACCTAATAAAGTGGCCGGACAGTGTATATATACCTATAAACAGAATAGACATTTTAAAACTCTATTAATATAATTATAATTCCAAAGGCAACCTTTCAGTCAAGGTGAGATCCTGGAACAGATCTTTCGAGCATATTAGGCTCCGTTTAGCCAGGGCTACCCTGAGTACAAAAAGTGTAAAAGTATTACATTAAAGAGTAACCAAAATGACCCCTCCAAAATTAAGAGAAAGAGAGAAACATGGAAACAAATCCTTGTGCTGCTGAACGCTCATTGCGAGAGGCATTTTTATAGAAAGTGATCAAGTAGCCTTTTTTTTTTTTTTATTTTATTCATCAAAATATTACATTACAGTCCTACTAGGTTAAGTGACCTGTGTTGTAGGTGCTGTGAGTTAAAATGATATCAGAAACAAAAATGGTCCTATATACATTTAGAGTAAATAATTTTACAAATAAAATAAGAATAAGCAATATTTCAAAATTTGAAAATAAAAGTTATATATAAACTTTTATGATATCTTATAAATGCATAACTTATGAGTACATAATAAATGTAAAGTAAAGTACATAAAGTATTCAAAATTAATCCTTTTTTTTTGTTTCAAAATTAGTCGACCCAAATAATTTTACCAGATATTATATCTCTATATATTATTTTTTTTAAGATAGATATCTTTTCAATTTTTTTCATATCAATTGAAAATTGGTCGAATATTTTATTAATAAGTCTGTTTTTAATTCGTAATCCGAAGTTATTTCTTGGATTATCAAAGACTTGTTTAGTATATATTATATTACTTCTTGTTGTATGGATATTTTCTTCCTGCATGTTATAACATATTATATAATATTTTGGCATAATTAAATTAAAAATAACTCTTTGTTGAGGAAATAATATTTTATTATTTATTAAAATTTGATTTTGTTGTTCAATTTGCAGTTTATTAAAGTTAGGAAAAATGAAATTTATTATTTTTTTCAAGATTCTGTTGATATTTTTCATTTCATTTTTATTTATATAGATCCAATTATCTATACCGTAATTTATTATTGAGTCAATATATGATTTGAATAATATAATTTTTGTTTTTTTAGGAAAGATGTCTTATAAAAACATATATAAGATGACCTTTTTAATATATGAATATAATGAGTATGCCATGTATATTTATTATTTATATATAGACCTAGATATTTATAATTATTTATTATTTCTATACTTTCACAGTTACAGGTGTTCATATCTTCTGGTTGGTTGTGTATGCAGTGGAATTCATGATATTTTATTTTTGGTATAATGTTGATTTTTTTATTCTTTGAAGTAATTATCATATATTTTGTTTTATTTTTATGAATGGCTAATTTATAGTCATGTGTCCATTTAATTATATTAATAAAGTCATTTTGTATTTGTTCTTGTGCTATTGAAAAGTTTTTATTTGTGTTTATTAATAATAAGTCATCTGCATAAGCAAAGATATTTGAATTTGTTGAATTTTTGAAAATTGTATTAATATATATTATAAATAATATTGGACCTAAGGTAGATCCTTGTGGTACGCCTTTTTTTAAATTATATATTTTACTTATTTTATTTTGAATTTTAACTTTGAATTTTCTTTTTTTTAAATAATTTGTTAGTATATTAAGCATTGGGCCTCTTATACCAATATTATTTAGTTCTTGTAGTAATATGCTGTGATCTAAACTATCAAATGCTTTTTGCATGTCTATATATATAATTAGAATGAAATTACTTTGATTTAAGCTTTTATTGATAATTTCATTTAAATCTTGTAATAATAATATTGTACTTTTATTTTTTTGATATGCATATTGATTTTTAAGTATTAACTGATATTTTGCAATAAAATTATAGATTGTGTTAAAAATGTAGGTTTCTGTAATTTTTGATAAATTTGAGAGTAATGAGATTGGTCTATAATTTGTTACATTCAGATAATTTCCATTTTTAAAAATAGGAATTAATTTGGCTATTTTCCATTTATCTGGATATATACCTTTTATAATATTATTTATTAATAAAGTCATAAAATCTGCTATATTAAGATGGAATTGTTTAATATCCTCTACAATAACATTATCTAATCCAACAGAGTTTTTATTTTTCATATTTTTGATTATTTCAGTGATTTCAGTTATTGTAGGAGGAAACACAACTATTGAAATGGGAGACTGGATAGTATTTGTTTTTAAGAGATTATTATTACAATTACAGATTTCAACTTTACCAATGTTTGTGAAGTATACACCCATTTCAGTAAGAGTAGTTTGTAATCCTTTTCTTTGTATAAGTTTTTCTAAATTATTGTTTATGGTTGTGTCCTTTTTGTTTATAACAGAGTTTATTATATTCCAATAGTTTTTTCCATTTTTAATGTTTTCATTTAGTGTATTGTGATAGTAGTTTTTTTTAATTTTTCTCATATAACTATTTAACCAATTTCTTTTAATTTTATATTCATCCAAATATTTTTTATTTGTTTTATTGTTTTTATATCTTTGAAATAGTTTATCTTTTTCTCTAATATGATTAAGTAAATTATCAGTCATCTAAGCTTTTTCTATATTTCTATATGTCTTTGATGAGCGTAAAATATTTGTTGTAGAATTATCTTTAAATTCTTGTAGATGTCTATTATTTTTTTTTGATTGATGGATACATTTCATTAACATGTTTATCATTTTATTTGGATTATTTATATTATATGTTACTACCTTATTAGTAATTTCATGTAATTTATCAAAAAAATATACTTCATTTTTTATGTTATTAGATTTGTTATATACATTCATTTTAGATTTTTTTAATGAGTTCGGTTTGAGATTCATGAGCTGCATCATGATCATGTAATGATCAGATATGTCATTGTGAATAACGTTTCCAATAATATTAGATTTAGGTGCTTTTGCAAAGCAATGATCTATGCATGTTTTAGAATGTGATACATTAGTTTTTATGTCCCTGGTAACTGCATAAATAAAATTTCTTAGACCAAGATTATTATATATTTCTATATATTTTAGTATTGTTAAGTTATTTTTATTATTTAATAGATTGATATTAATATCACCTATTGATAACAGTGGGTGGTTGTCTTGAACTTTCTTATTAAGTTCTTGCATTATTTCATTTAATTCAATGATAAAGTCATTTATATTACCATTGGGTGGTCTATAGATTGCTAATATTGTTGCTTCAACTTCTTTATTTTGAGAGAAGTTTTTTGTCTTTTTCTTTATATTACAAATTATGTTTTCAAAGGATTTTGATTCAAAATTCCAATTGTCAATAGTTATATAATTTTTATAAAAAATTAATAGTCCTCCCCCTTTTTTTCTTTCACGCAATTTGCATATATCATTAAAAGTGTCAAATTTAAATATTTTGATTTCTTCCAAGGTTACATTTACTTCTGCCAGAATAATTACATCAATGTACTCTATAGCTTGTTCTATATTAGCTTTAAAATAGTCAAAATTCTTCTTGAGGCTTCTTATGTTTAGAAAAACAAAATTCAAATTAGTATCACAAGAGATAAGATTATTAATATTTTTTTCTTTCCAGTTATCTAAATTATTAAAGATGTTAGTTTCAGGATATAAATTAATTTCTTCTATTTTCTTATACTTTTTTTATTCAATCTTTCTAAGATCATTTTCATTTTCAATTTTTTGGATTGTTGAGTTGTCATCTTTTTTCACAAGAATATGTTCTTGATCCATACAAATTTATAGTTTTTGTCTTTTGCTTTCTGTTTTGCTAGCCAGAACAATTTTTTTTTCTTTTTTGTTAGATTATCATTCATATAAATTCTTGTTGTATCATTATTCTGGAATAATTCACTATTTGTTAATACTTTTTTTGCTTTCATTTTTTCTACCCATTCCAGTTTTGCAGATAGTTTACAGAATTTTAAGATTATAGGTTTCTTCTTGGCATAGTTATGTGTTGGGAATCGATGATAAATCTCGATATCTTTTAGCAGATGGTTTGTGTCTAAAGCGTTTGATATTGTTTCAATCACTTTCGATAGATTTTCATTTGGATATTGTTGAACCCCTATGATCTCTAAATTATTTTTGCGGAGTTGACTTTCTAAGTTTTCAATATCCATTTCCATATTATTTATTATTTCCTTATTAGTTGCGTCCTGAACTTCTAATTTCTTAAGCCTATTATTTGTTTGTTTTAGGAATTCATTGTTTTTTTCCAATTTCATCAACATGTCTTCATACTGCAAGCTGATAAATTTCATACCGTCATTTACCTTATTCAATTCTTCTTTTATAGCTTTAATTTCCTTAAGAATGGTTTGTCCCAAGTCGGTTGATATGGAGAGATTGGAATTTTCCATTTCTGTTGACTGGACTGGCGATCGCTGCTTCTCTTGTCCTTCCTTATGTTTTAAAGTATTCCTTTTTCTCGCTGTAACATTTTTACATGCTTCACAGCGCCAAGATTTAATTTTAAAAGGAGTCATGTAATCATTTTCATAATCCAGGCTTATACATTTACCATGATACTCCGTTTGGCAGCCATGACACTTTACTTCAGCTTCCTTTATCGAGTTGTTGCATTTTCCACAATTTACCTCATGCTGTATGCATTGTTTAGTGGCCATTACGATTCAGCTACAGATTTTCATTGATAAAATAATTAATAAAATAATTTACCATATCGTAACATTTTTTCTTACAGTTTTTCATGTCGGAGCAGTTAAAAAAGCGTGTGACGTCACGCACGTACTCCGCAGAATATTTCATCCATTATCATCCATTTCTCCCGATTCCTTATCAGTGTTTGCTGAATTTATTAGTTTGATTTAATTATATAATAAGACCAATTTTTTAACTATCCATTTGCTATCCTTCTTGTAATTAGAAATAAGCAAAAAATCTCATGAAAAAATATTTAACTAATTTCCTTAAGAAGTGATGATTAACCTAATTATTAAAAGAACTCTTTTCATTGGATTATTCTGAAGTAAAAAAAAATTACCAATTTCTAGCAGTGATTAAATTAATTAAGGATAGTGATTTAACTTTTAATAATTTTTAAATAATGATACGAATAAGAAATTCTTACATTAATTAATGGCATAAATAATTTATCCAAGATTCGTCTGCATGTTAAGGATATTTTACATTAATAGAATCAATCTTAAAGGTATATTGTTTTATAATAGCCTTTCATAGACTC
This sequence comes from Thereuonema tuberculata, assembly GCA_023159025.1. Classification (NCBI taxonomy): domain Eukaryota; kingdom Metazoa; phylum Arthropoda; class Chilopoda; order Scutigeromorpha; family Scutigeridae; genus Thereuonema; species Thereuonema tuberculata. Next base: position 70,551 of record JAFIDM010062585.1, read on the forward strand.
AATTTCGCTAAATACAGATTTTTTTTTTCAAATATAAAATCAGACTTAAGGTCAAAATCTACGTCGTTTCTTGATATTTACTTTGTATCAAATGAATTGCAGAATTTAGAATCATTTGCATTTAAAAATTTAGCAATTGAAAAAAACACTTTTCTACATAATCTTTTGACATAAGCTTAATTACATAATCTCCAAAACGTGTTATTTGAAACATAAACGTAATTTTAGTTTGTTTATAAGAGAAACTTGTTTCTCAGTTAAAACTGGAGATTTCATAATCATTTCTTTAAATGTTGGATACAAATCCAACATTTGTTTTTTTATTTTTTTTGCCTGTAATTGACTCCCTGCCTGCCTTCTCGACGGGACTACCCCTAAGGCATAGAAAAGTCACACTCAGAGCTATTATGTATTATCAAACTTTTGTAAGGCAAATAAATTATTAATTATTATTATTATTATTAATTAAATGTGACTATCGTAAAGTTGTTGACATAACTCTAGCTACAATAATATAATGGAATCCTGCTATTGAAGGTAGATTTAGACTCCCAGAGATTCTCTACCAGCGGGACTAGTTTGGTCAGTCCAACGCCCGTCCGCCTTTAACTCCCGAATAGGAAACCAGATACCCATTTGATAGAGTGCTAGTTGAGTTCTAAGGTCAGTCTGAAGGAGAAATAAAATTCTCCAGTCACCTCCGGGAATTGAACCAAGACTCTTCCAGTCCTTATTCCTGTATCTAAACCATTGGATTACGAGACCCACTTATAGATAAATAAGTCTTGTGTTTTCTTTTTTTTCAAAAGGAGAAAGGCATGTGTAATTTATAAACACTATTTTTAAAGTCTTTAGAATTTGAATGAAAGTTTGTTATTACAAAGAGATATCTTTTATCCTTAATTTTTTTCTTTTGTTTTTATTTTTTTATTATTAGATTTTTTGTTCAAAATTTTCATTTTGAAGAATGTTTTTAAAAAAGATTTTTTTTTATTTTAATTGTATCATTTTCACATCAAAATGATTTGAAAATTGGGATAATCTTCTTTTTTATCGATCTAATTAAATAAAAATACTCAATAATTAATAAAATACTCAATAGCCTCATTTCCTTAATACCATAAACATCTCTTTTGGGTTTTACTTAAGCTATGAAATCCTTTCGTTAAATCTGTTCTAGTTTTTATTTGATTTGTTCAAATCCACTGAACGAATTGAAGTCATTGCAAAACTATGATCGTAAAACTCCTTCCTGAATTTCCTTCCTGTATTAACTTAATGTCCATAAATGAGTTGAAGTTAATTATAGTAACACTCGAAAACTGCGGTAATCCAGACTGTGTTTGGAACTGTGTTTGTTTATCTATATTGTTGTTAGTGTTCAGACGATAGAAGTTTAAGAGGTAGAAAGACTACGAAGAGTTTCTGTATTTGTAAGATTAAGGTTTTATGGTTATAGAATAGCTCAGACGTCAAAGGAGCAGCAAAAATAAGAATTTGTTATGAATTTTTTTTAGGATTCCCATTGCAAGTGGAGATATTTTTTTGATTAGATGGCTTAATTATCTGTTTGCCTTGGATATAAAAAATAAACTTGCAATATTTCAGTATATTTAAAATTTCCAATTTAATTACTACCGGAACTTTTGTTTAAGACGATTCGAAACATGTCTACACCTTAAGCAATGAATAACAAAAATACACTCATTGCCAAAAAAGTTAGCTCACGCAGAACGATTGATCCTAAAACGACATAAATGTATATATGACACCGTCACAGATAGTTGTGCCACTGATTGCGGTTTGATGCCTGATGAGAACTGGCTGCAATGCTGTGTGCCTTGTAATCAGTGTGGTTGTGGAATACAGATTTCTCAGTCCGAAAAATATTTCGATGACGGAGTTTAAGAGAAGTCACATCGTTGGACTGTGGGAGGAAGAACTGATCGTTCCATAGAATTGGCCGCCACCTGAACCATTGAACTAGAATTTCACTCTTTGCCGATATAAGTTTAGTCCTGTACCAAAGAACTGAATCGTGTACCAAAAGAAAAAGAGAAACCATGGAGATTAAGTAAATTAGATGATAGGAAAGAAATTTTAATATTGATCGTCAATGTCTTATCCAATTTTGATTTTATAGAAAATGAATTAGAACTGATGATTGATTTTTTTTATTATTTTTTTGTTATGATTTTTTAGAAATGTTGATCGTTTTCGTAAAATAACTGAAACTCTACACTATATTTTGGTGAAATTTTGAACTTCCCTGGACCTACATTTTAAGTTGTTTTTTTTAAACTGAAGAACTTAAGATAGAAAAAGTATTCAAACAGAAATTAAAGATTCAAATGTGATTGAGTTAAAGAACGGAATGAAGTTGATTAAAGTAACAGCCGAGATACAATACTTTGAATTGAGCTAAAGGAATAATTCAATCAAACGAATAATGTTGGGGAAAAGAATCAAACTATTAAAACCATTCAACTTTAGTGCTTTTCAGATCCTTGTTTTTTTAATTTAATTACTAGTTTTATTTTACTTATAATGGTTTCATAATTTTGTAGGATATAAGATTGCACATTAGCTTTCATGTTTCAGAGAAAAAGTTACTTTTGATATTTTTTTCAGTGACCGATGTGTAAAGATTAAAACTCTTATGGCTGCTTTATACGCTCTCTAAAAATTGCCTCAAACGCGCTCGAAAATATGTCGTTTCCCAGTTGCAGCTTGACAGAAAAGCGATCGCTTTACAGGTGTTAGCGGCAAATCGCGTTTTGCTCTCGTTCAGCTCGTGATTAACAATAGGTGTCGGCGAAACTTCACAAAAAAGTTGAATTCGGCAGCTTTGTTTTGATATTATTAATTCTCATCTCATGTCACAGCAGAGATAAAGAAGAAGGAACTAAAGATCCTGGAGGAAGCGAATGTTATAAATGAGGTCATGGATTGTAACCATGAGCTAAGAATATCCAGATTTTAGCGTGAAGTTAACACTGTCGTAGTGTTTGAAGAAATTTTCTTGCCGCAAAGTGCTGGTGTCGACTTGCATCTAATTTTTGCCTGAAGTAAGAACTTGTTTTATTTAGAGGAATAGACACGATATTAGGGTAAGTGATAGATTTTCGAGCGATTTGCCTGTTTCAGACAAGTTTTCAGGAGCATGTAAAGCAGCCATTAATATTAGTTACTTGTAGTTTACTTAATATCATTACTTAGAGATGACTTATTTTTGTAGATACGATTTTTTTTGTAACCTTGGACTTGAGAATTTTCAGCAAGAAAGCTTTAGAGATGAGTCTGAAAGTCCCATCTTAACAACTACTTTTAATAACTGAATTATTTATCAGGTATCCAGAAAGAAAAGTTGTCCATCTTCTGGTTAAGGTGAAAAGTTGTGGCTGATTTGTTGTGAATTTTTAGAGCCAATCGGATAAGACTTGCTTCTCTCCCTCCATTCCTTACTCAGCATTGTTTTAGTATTTCGTTGTGGTTACATTAACATGTGCTCAGACCCTCTTAGAAAGAAGTCCTGCTTTTTATGGACACTTAGTGCCTAGTAGCTTTTCTTTCCAGTTAAATCAGCGGAATATCTTTCGGTTGATTTCCCACTGACCAAACTGTTGAAATCATAGTAATTAGAGACATAGACTTCAGAAGGGACTCAAGACAAATTCAGACGAAATCCTCAAGTGAAAGAAAGAATCACTCTTCACATTAATTCGAATATTTATCATCAGTACTGTAAAATTTTCATTGTAATTTTATGTTTTTCTAAGCAGAATTTGAATCACATGGTAAAAGAAAAGACAGTTGATCCATACAATACAGACAGACTCTTTTGGGTCTGAATCTTCAGTTGTGCTAAATTTAAGTGCAGGAGTGACAGTTGCAAGGCCAACGGAATGTACGATTCAAAGTTCATTAAAATGCCTTGATAAGTTTGCTTTCTATACACACTGGTAATAATTTTCGCAGAAGTTTGGTGAACCACGACATCTAAAAATAATATTTTTCCCCTTTCTTCCATCTCAGTATCAAATTGGTTTAAGACTTACAAGTGTTTTAAACTTTTTTTTTTATCAACTCTCGTTAATGAAAACTATCTCTAGTACAGTATGTAAATCACCATGTTTGAATTTGGATTTACTTATTTACGAATTTCTAATTATTAACGTCCAATGGACAAATTATTCAAATACATTTTCTTTTTAAAACTTGTTATTTACAGAAAACTAAGGGTGAAATATTAGTGACAGTCTTTGGAAAGTGAAGGTCATCAAATCAGTCAGTTTATATACCTTAATGCTTCTGAATCGCTGGATGGATCTTCTTAAAACATGGTATGCAATTTTCTGGACGAGAGATGATCAATGTGTTATATTTGTGATCTTTTCAAAGTGAGTTGAAATCGAGAAATCACAGCAAGAAAGTTAACAAAAACTCACCTACAGAAGCATTATAAAATAAAAGTGGATTTCTGTTGATGTCTTAAGAAACGGATTCTAATCATTTAAGTTAATCCATCTGTAAAAATTTGAGATTTTCGAGTCGAAAGTTAAAACAAAAATTTAAATACAGAAATTTTTTTTCTTTTGGGAAAATTTATGAATTGACCTTGGTTAAGGTGAACTCTCAAGCATATTCATTTATTACGAGAAAGATTTTTTTTCTTGCAAAATCAATGTTTTTTAAATAAATTAAAAAATAAAAATGAAATATATACTGTTGTGTATAAAAAAAGTTTATTCACAGTTCAGTTGTACTTTCCCATTGGTTTGGTTGAGATATTTGTTGACTCATGAAGTTTACGTATAAAATTCGTGACTCAAGCAAATGATGGCAACTGTAAACCTATTATTTCTTTTATATATTTTTCTTTTTCTAATGCACCTAAAATTCTGAAAATTTAAACATGAACTTGTGCAGCATCTGGGATTTATATTTTCTTGTTTTAATTTTCAAAATATTCTTTAATTAATCAAATTAGAATTCAAAAACAGTCACTATTTTGGGTGTTTACGAGGTATTACTTGATAATTTCACTCCAAAAATTTGACAAAAACCTGAAATGATAAAAAAATTCCTAAGACAATTTTTTGTAATAGTTTTGTTATTTTACTTTCTTTGAGTTGAAACAGGCTTTCTTTCTACAAAGCAAAATAATTAAAAAAAGTCTATTTCAATGAAGTTGATAATTAAGTTCCTCTTTTAAAGAAAAAGTACCACCATTTATTTATCACTGATGATTTCAGTTATTGTGTATGTTTGTATCGAGTAGGTTTATTTCATGGATGTATTTTTAGGGAAGAAACTTTATCATCATTAGTAAAATTTAGTAAAAAATTCTCCAAATATTTAAATGCAGAGAATAAATAAGGTATCCCTGACCCACTTTAGCCGTTTTACTCAGGGTTGTTCAGGTGCAAAATGGGTTTAGAAATACTAAATGAATTCAATGCGAGCATCCTTGAAATTACAGTTAACCATTTGAATTAAAACTGGTTTGAATAAATGATGTCTGCGCTCCAACCAAATACTATTGTGCCTGTTAACAAGTTACGCATTTGAGTAGCAAATTGTAAGGGGTCGCTTTGTTTTGTGTTTACTAGAAAGGTGTGAAGTGAATTATTCATAAATGCTCTAAAAATTGATGAATTTCCTCAGTTTCCGAAAGCAGCGAAAAGTACTTTCTACACCATCCGGTGGTAAAACAGAATAAAAGCTATTTTGCGAGATGTAATCGCAAAACAAAGAACAGTTCAGGACCATGGTTACTCCGCCATGAAAACGGTTTCTATTGGCTAACGCAACTACGTCACCTGGTTGCAGGATTGGATTGCAGGGCACCCGGATTTTTAGCATAACACGCAGTAACCTCTTTCTAACTCAAATTAAAAGTTTTGAAGTATTGAAATTCTTTCCCGGTTGAAATATTATTTTTTGTCCCACAAATGGAAAAAATGATAAGAATAAATATTTTTTTTGCTCTAATGCTAACACAACTTTACTTTCCTGGGTTGGCGTTGTTGCTAAGACACTGGCCTCTCACCTCTGAGTCCCAAGGTTCGATTCTCATGGGTTTCGTGATGGTGGACGATCCGAGGTGGGCAGGTTTCCTCTCCCGTTTCCCCTGCGAATCTCCCACCATACTTTCTCAGTCTTTCTCTCCGTCTGTCCTCCTTTCTGTGGATTGACACAATAGATCTTTCAGATCGCAGTGCTTGGCTTTCCTGCTGCCCACATTCACCCCATGTAATAAATAAAATAATAATTTACTTTCTTTAAAAAACATCTTTGGAAATACTTTCGTCATGCATTTAAAACAGAAAAATATGAATAAGCACGAAAATAAATATTACAGTTAATAAATCAATAAAGTATTTACATATTTCACTTACATTTAGCGTTTATTTCGATGATGCTAAGTAATTCTGCATCTTTCTGTCATGTGCTGATGCAGCCTTTCTTTATTGTTTAACCATCGCATTCTTAAAAATCTTCTTGTGCGTGCATAGATTCTCGCAATTTCTGGTGCAACATGCTGAAATTTTCTGCTAATTTCACAGCAAAGTTTTTTTAGGATGTTACTTTCTCGTGAAAAAGACTCGATTCCATGCATTTGAATAAATGTCAGCTCAAACTAACTTACCTTTTGAAGCCAATCTGGGAATGGAACTAATAATCCTCCTCGTGAAAGGGTTTCTATCCATTCCTATTGTCTCCTTAGGCAAAGTCAGTTGTTCTCCTGTTGGAATTCCGAGGGAACGATCGTATGATCTTCCGCGGAAGGCGAGATATCCAGCCAAATATCGGAATCCTTCAGAAGAACAATCTGAGCCAACATTTGCTGCTGTTGAGGCAGTTGCATCCAGAATTACATCTCTCATTTCATTTTTGCCGTCTACCATAGATAATGTTTTCATCATATCTGGTAAAACATTGTTGAATAGTGTTGATGTCAGGAAACTAGAGTAGTCATCAATGGCAACAGAGTACTTGTTTGTGAATTGAATATGAGAAGTGTTCACCCCTAAAAGTAAGAGACGGATACGGCTTTTCACTTCCGTGATAAATGAAGGTCATAGAAATGTTGGAGTCCTCTGATCTGAGAGAAAAAAGTTTCTAGGAAATCCTGATTTAATCTGGCAATTAAAATATATTTTACATTTAATGATTTGAAAGTCCAAGAGTGATCTGATGGAGGTCAGAATTTACTTTCTGGAAGGCGGAAGCAGATGTTTTGATTTTCATACTCTCATACGTTCACAAACTGCTCCAAATTCACTAATTTCTCATTATTAGATGCTCTGGAATTCATTATTCGAATGAATCATTTACAAGCTTCACAAAGTCAGAAGTCTTTCTTGATTTAGGCATAAGATTATGAATTGCTGTGTGGTTACTATCCAGTTGTGTAGCTAATTACATACGCTGCATTTCTTTACCTTTCACGTTTAGATGTTGCATCGTTAATTGGGGACAAATTTCATTTCCCCACAGTCCAAGGATAGAAGCATTTCTTAAAGAAATACATCGTCTAGAAAATGATTGCGAAGCAGCTTTATTAGATGAGGAACTTCGGCAAATACCAGTACCGCTTTCTGGAATCTGGAGGATTTGCAAACAAGTATTTACTATAAAGGTCCTTTTTTTAGGGATTTCCCCACTCCGGGATGAGATATTATCTCGATATTCATGGTCTAGTTGCTGGGAATAAAAAAAATGAGAAACTTATCCGAGAAACTAACAACGGAAGTTGTTAGTTCTCCGCTCACCTTGATGTAATTGATATATATCTCCCGAAGAAGGCCCGAAGCACCGGACCGAAATATCAAGATAATATCTCATTCCGGAGTGGGGAAGTCCTCAAAAAAAAAGAGATATATAGTATCTTGTCCCACTTCTCCTTCAGAACCAAACAAGTATTTGTGAGACACATTTAGTTCCTTCCATACTGTACGATTGGTGCCACCCACATCAGAGGCTACACCAACAACATTGTCTGAATCGTCTTATCAGGAAACAATGATTTGTTTTAGAAGGGAAGAATACATGGACGTATCAAAATCAAACTATAGGCTATTTCCAACTTGAGAATAAACCACGAACCATTGCTACTTGTACACTGCTATGTGGCCCAACAATTTTATCATCTTCTTGGTCGTAGGTAACTCTTCTGTCGACGTTGATTTCATTGAATCCAAGTATGCGTATATGCTGTATTGGTGAAAAACGTTTTGATCTCATTAACTCCAGTATATCACTTAAAATCCCAGGACGACATAGGAATGAACAATTTGTCCATCTTTTTAGGGTACTAATTCCTGGCAATTGGAATCCTATATTTTGCCTAAGAAAATTACAACCTTTCTTTGGAAACTGCTAAAGAGTTAATGCTTTTGCAAAATCCTCCTTGCTTCATTTCACTGATTTCTTTCCAGTAATGAAACAGTTAATCTGGTTCGGAGTGAAAAATTTCCCTAGAATTTCAGAAAGTTTAGTAGCTACATGACGATCAACTTGTTTTAAACTTTCTTTTAAGGATTTCTGTGCACACGTGAGTCGAACCTGTAAACACTTGTTTCGTGCGCTTAATTTCTCATTGATATTGTTCAGGTTTCGATTTTTTTGGGCTTCAAGTCTTCTACTTCCCTTAATACCTTTTCATTACTGATGGTTTGAAAATCTTTATCTGTTGTAATGCCTTTATCTACTTTTTTCTTTTTTGGAGCAAGGTTTTAATTTTTTTCTAATGCTCTTTTTCTTACCTCACGGTCATGATATCTGCTTGCTGTGTTGCTGTCACTAGGAGGTCTATGAGTGGAATTAATTAAAAAATCCGTATTCCTTTTTAAATTCTGACCGGATAAATTTTTTGAAGGAACTAGTCGGGTAGCAAATTAATATTGAGATCGGAGAATATACGACTTCCCAGCATGTTTTGGACTTCTCCTCTTAACTCAGGTATATTGCGGGTTTGCGCCACTCACCTGAGGTTGCCGCCACACACTTCATGGTCAGTTTCCCAGATTATTCCCTATTCTGTGGGAATTTCTAAAACTCCAGCCTTATTCCTCGTCTACTTTACATCATAAAGGGAACCAATGTGCAAAATTTCAGCTTTCTTGGTCCAAGGGTTTGGAGTGGGCGTTGATGAGTCAGTCAGTGAGTCAGTCAGGGCTTTTCTTTTTATATATGTAGATTTTCATGAATTTTGTTTTGTTAATCTCATTGATTAATTCTTTATAGTTTATATTTGGATCTGTTATTTTCTCATTTTCAACTCTGATTATCCGGGATTTGTTCTTTACAAATTATTTCTTGTGTTTCGATATCATGCTTATTTATGATATATGATCTATATTTGTTTTCGCATTTCCATGAATTGTACTGTTGTTTCTTGTTGTTCCGTAAAGACAATTTTTGAAACAATTATTGCACATAAGTTTTAGCTATTCTGTACTGAATTGTTTTTATTCATTTATAAAAAGATCTATATTTACGTTGCCAATTAGTATAGTTGGACAGTTGCTTAATATATTTTCATTTTATATGAATAGATTCTCTAATTCTTCAGTAAATTTACCTTCCTTTTTCAAGAAACACAATGAACACGCACACATTACGCAATTCTTGATTAGATCACTCCGCGCGTTAAAGAACGTTTAATAATTACCTTCCTTTGTGTTTGGTAGTTTATATATGGCTTTTTTTTAGTGATAAATTTCCCTTTGTACCCATTCTTTTTGAGGATTGTTTTGATTTTTTTTAATTTCTGTGACAAAATCTTCTTCCTTACTTGTATTCCTATCAATTCTTTGTAAGAAAGTGTTTCATTCGAAACACGAAGGAAGGAAATATCAATAGGAGTGAAGGACTTGAAGTGAACGAATATTTTGAAAGAATAGCAAAAGTTTTTATTGAGAAGCTGTGTGCAAATTGCAATCATAAGGTTACAGTAGAAGAATTAGCAATAATTAACAAATAGAAAGTTTTTTAAGAAATTGTTAATAATAGAAAGTTGTGATATTATTATTTATTTTTAACGAAATGTATATGTAAGACATACAACAGCAGGTAATAATTTAATTGTTAAAAAAATTTCGCAAACTCATTGTAAATAGGCTTGAGAAAGAGGGAATGACATTCCCTTGAAAATTTGCTTTTTCATAATAAATGTAAATTATTGCATTTAATTTAGAGATGTTGAAGATCTTTTATCAAATAACATGATTTGTAAAAATTCTTGAATCATTCCAAAAGATTTCCTTGCTCCGACGTTTTAGTAATTTGTAATTTAACATTTTGTTTACACAATGACAGACAGAATAACGTTTTTATGATTAAATAATAATAGCCGGGTACCCATCACGTTTCTCCGGAACCCTTGCATATATATCCATAATAAAAACAAACTTTATTTATTTAGCAAATTAATATTGAGATCGTCGAAGAATAGACGACTTGCCAGCCCGTTATGGCTTCTCCGGATAACTCAGATGTATTGCGGGTTGGCGCCAAACACCAATTTTTATTTTTTTTTATACGATCGAAACATTTTTTAATTTAATATCGGAGAAATAATAAAATCATTCTTTTAATAGGCAAAAATTCTCCGGATATTTGTAAATTTATAAGCAGAGTCGGAGAAATAACCAATCACAGTGCAGCGTTGGAACTCGTCAGGCCTGACGTCACGCCCATGTTTAAATACGGCGCCTCTAATATTCGTCCCACTTCACCGCGACGGAGAGAGACTACACAATTATTATCAGCGTATTGAGATTTTCTTTCACACATAAATGAAGTTTATACTGAAATGCATGAAGTTCATGCGTCAAAATTTATCAGTTTGTAAAACCTCGGTTTTTACATAACTTCGGCTATGTAGCCGCTCGCTTACTACTCAACGAAGTAGGGGAACACCTATCGTCATTGCTGCCCAGACATGATTATTGGTATTGGCTGTTGGACATTCGTTATTGTTATTGTTGAAACTGGTAAATCAATTTTTTATTTTCTTTTATATTAACAAAATTTAGCTTAGTCATTCAAATTATATGTGCGCTGTTGCGGAAGTCATGGCTTTTAAAAAATAAGCTGAGAACATCTTTTTCAATCTTGTGTTTTTGAAAAATTTCAGGACATTTCAAAATTTCCGTTAATATTGCATTAATATTGCCTCAATTTCGACGAGCCTATTCTTTTAGAGCAGCAGGCTGCCATTATGTTTCATAATGAGAAACCGCAGCGCTGGCTACTAAGATAATGGCAAATCAATTTTTTTTTTATTTTAACAATATTATAATATTATTTTAAAAAATAAGTCAATATTCAAATTACATGTGGGCTATTATGGAAGTCATGGCTTCTAAAAAAATTAGCTTAGAATATCTTTTTAAATCTTGTGTTTTTCAAAAATGTGGAATTTGTTTACTTCCGTGAATATTTCATGGGTCGCAACTAGTAAAGCATTAAAAGTTCAATAACATCATTTTTACTAAGTAACAAATTGTTAAATATTGGAAAATAACAATAAAAAAAATTAATTTTATCAATTTCTTTACTAGTATTGCAATTCTATAATTTTCATTGGTCTTTACTGTAAAAGAAGTCAATGTAGCTAAAAAATAATTTTATTTTGTAATATTTGAGGCAGTGAAATTTATAATTTAGGCCTCAGTAATATCTTTGGAAAGTTCCTTTCTCGACTTATTTATTTAATTATCTACTAGCAGCAAAGACTGTCGGACGACAAGCATAAAAAAATCTGAAAAATCATTTTATTATCAACTATCAACTATAAAGTAAATATCTCCTTATAAACTACATTTTTTGTAAAAACAGCATCAGATTCTTCTATCAATGTCCTTGATCCATTCAGTCAAGAATTTTGATTTTAACGTCGCAAGCACGACATGCTCGAGAAATAGCAATATATAACTGTCCATGACTAAAAACAGGCTCTGGTAAATAAATACCAACCATATGCAAAGTTTGTCCTTGTAAATAAATTTTACTAAAAGTAAGAATGGAATAATTTTTATGTTTGGCCCATAATGCCAAAAAGAATTTAAAACTCACCTTTGTAATCTAAATACTGCGCTAACTTGTGAACGAAGCTTCTACGGTAAAAATGGTTTTGAGTTTCGAAATCAGCGTAAACAACTGAGTAAGTATGCCAAATTTCATTACAAATGGATGCAGTGGTAACAAAATTATTTGGTTTTGAACGAATGTTTTGTTAGAATTTCAGTTGTCAGTTCCGAAGAGTAAAATTTCATGGAAACAACATGGAATGACAAAATGACCTAATATTTTCATCCAGTTTGTGTATCCTTGATTCAATAATGCCATTGAGAACCCTTGGATCTATCTTAATAGCTTAATTATATCGAGTTATAGACAGACAGACAGACAGACGAACTTAGCCAATTAATGATTTGATTAGAAATATTTTTTTTAAAATGTTTATCAGACCTATTTAGGTGTACTTATTACCTGTACACCTGTAATATAGGTTCTGAGAGTTTAATCTAAAGGATCATTTTCCACTCAAAAAGAAAAACGAAATACCAACCATATCTAAAGTTTATCCTTGTAAATAAATTTTACTAAAAGTAAGAATGGAATAATTATTATTTTTGACTCATAAGGCCGAAAGGCATTTAAAACTCACATTTGTATAATCTAAATACTGCGCTAACTTGTGAACGAAGCCTCTACGACAAAAATGGTTTTGAATTTCAAAATCAGCGTAAAAAACTGAGTAAGTAGACCAAATTTCATTAAAATGGGTGCAGTGTTAACAAAATAATTTGGTTTTTAACGTATGTTTTGTTAGAATTTCAGTTGTCTAGATCAGTTTCCAAGGATAAAATTTCATTCAAACATCATGGAATGACAAAATGAACAAATATTTCATCCAATTTGAGAACCCTTGGATCTATCTTAAATAGCTTAATTATATCGAGTTACAGACAGACAGACGAGCTTACCCAATTACATAAGTTGATTGTTTTTTATTCTTGAGTGTCAGATTGCTTCTCAAATTCACAAAAACCAAAAACACTATCGCTATTCCTTATTTGAATAGAAGAGAATTTCCAAGTTGCAACCATTTGACGTCATGCTCAGGTAGAAAATATCGCGTTGCCTACTACGCAGCGATTGGGACACTCCTCCCAGGTTCAAGACGGTGATCTCTGGATCGTTCGTTATTCTTTCAAAATATTGTGTTTTCTTCTCACAGTGGAATAATTAATTAAAAAATTTTAGAAACAACAAACGAGGATAATGATAACGCTTCATTTTCATTACAATAAACATATGATGACATTTCAGAAACACAATGACCTTCACAGTACATTTTTTCTTTAGATTAAATTCAAATAAACATAATTTTTATCAAATTTTTTAGAAAAACGTTTAGACTATCAAAAAGTATTTGTTTGTTTTGGAATTACATTAAAAATTCAAATTTTAACTCTTTAAATTAAGAGAAAGCGAGATATTAAAAAATGAAAATTGAAAATTTTTGTAAAATATCAGATACACAGAGTTTTCTGTGATCTTTCAGAGAACGATTAACAAACTTCATTTTAAGTTAAAAGAAATTATCGGAAGGTCTTCTGGTTCAGGCTGCTTACAGTTTCAGGAGGCCAATGAGCGGGTCAGGAAAAATAAGCGTTTGAATAGCAAATTGTATGGAGTCGTGTTTTCTTGTGTTTATGGGAAAGTTGTAAATTGATTTATTCATAAATACGCAGTCTCTCAACTTGACTAATTTCTTGTTCTCCGCTACTTTTTACTCCTTTTGTTTCCGGTGATAAAACAGACAGAATAGAAGCTATTTTGTCATAATTGCAAAACAACAACAGGTCAATACAGTGATCTGTGGATCCTTCATTACTTTCTGCTAGTTTTGTGTTTTTATTTTCATATTGTAAGAATGAATTAAAAAAATTTTGTTGCTTCTTAATTGAAAAACAGCTTCTTATTTTGAAAAACATGTAAACTAACAAAAAGTGTTTGTTTGTTTTGTAAGTACATTAACAATTCAAATTTTAACTCCTTAAATTAAGCGAAAGCGAGATATAAAATATGAAAATTAAAAATTTATGTAAAATATCAGTTAAGCAATGATTAAGAAAATACAAAGAAAGCTTTCTGTGCTCTTTCAGAGAATGATTAACAAACTTCATTTTAAGTTAAAAGAAATTATCAGAAGGTTTTCCAAATTCAGGATATTTCAGTTTTAGTAGGGTGAGGAAAATGATGGCAATTAGACAAAATCTCAGGTATAATTACTGAATCATTTATTTTGAGAACGAATATGATATCCGTTGTGGCCACGTATTAGAGTTGTTCAAATAGTCCAAAATGGGGTCTAGATTTACTAAATGAACTTAATACAGGCCTCATTTGTAATTGTACTTGACCTTTAAATTACAACGGCTTTTAATAATCTGCGACAATCTATAGTAGTGTCTCTTCTAACTTCTGTGTAGATGTTTTTGATAGATTGAAATTGATTTTTTTATTTAAAAAAAAACATGAATTGACTTCTATTTATTTTGTCACAATTATTTTTTATGCTTAAAAATTCTGTAATGATTAAATATTTTGAAATGATTTAGTAAAACCTCAAGTATTTTCAAGATTAAATTATTTTAAAAATTTAAATCGTATATTGTTGAAAACATAAGGCAGCTTTTAAATATACTCATGGACAAAAAAATTAGCGCACTAAGAAATAATTGCGGGATCGTAACGAAACTTGCAATGAAGGTACATGTCGGGGAGATATGCAAATGATTAGAAATGCAACGTGATTGCGCATTACGTATAGCCGGTAGAGGGCGTTGAACATCGTACTCTGTGAAGTATAAAACAGGTAACCAAAGCTTGTTTGAGTGTGCTGAATCATTT
>JAFIDM010062586.1:0-36110 GCA_023159025.1 Thereuonema tuberculata
CAGATACATGTTCAAATAATGGGTAGCTTTGCCGAGAATGATGGTGTAACCCTTTTTCAACAAATATCCTTTATCTATTCCTGTTGATCTTAAGATATTAAATAAATTATCTTCCTTTTTGTGATTTTTCTTTCTTTGACAAGGTCTCCATGAAGGGTCCAGAGATTCTAATATTTTTCTTTCATTTAAATTCAAACGCCAATGAGTGGATGATTTCTTTGACTGTGTTCTGCCAGTCCGGATTTCTTTTTGGCCTAAACCGTAACTAATCAATATGATGTTTGTAAATAATAAATATCTGATTTCAACAGTGAGCCTGTTTGGTCATAATAAAGGCTTTCATAAGATCGGGGAACAATAAATCCCGGGAGTTTAGTCCGAGAATGGTTTTAAAAGGAAGGAGAAGCTGGTCTGAATGGTAGTAACTGTCGGCGTGAGGTAAAGGTCAGTGTGAGTGGGTTTCCTGTTCAGTGAATGAAAGGATACAAGTATCGAGGAATGGAAAGCCACCATTTTCCTCCACAATTGTGAATTTCATGTTCAAACGTTGATTGTTCAAGAAGAAATGGAAGAAGTTCAGTCTTTGTCAAGAGGCCAGATGACGTAAATGTTCTCAACATATAAAAGGCTTTGCGTTTAAGAGGTTTCGTAGAGAGAACCTGTGTTTAAAAGTGCTCCAGAAGGAAATTAGCAGTTATTAATAGTGATATGGTGTGGCCATGGACATTCCCATAACTTGTTCGTAGAATTGATCCTTGTATATAAAATATGTGAATGTTGAGACGTGTTGAAACTGAGCGGTAATATTGCTACCGGGTTTGTGTTTAAGACGACCGGAAGCGTTGGGGGTTTCGATATGCGAGTTAACACAGTGAAAGTCTTTATTTCCTTTATTAATAACTGCAAAACATAACTATGTATGTTTTGATCCATCAGGACAGCTTCGGTGTGTCTCACTTGCTTCGTTTTCGGACAAAGTTGACTTAACCGTGGTGAAGTTGGATTCTTGTGGACGATGCTTGCTTGCTTTATGTTTCGCTGTCGGCCAGGGTGGAGTTAAGTGAGGTCGAACTGTTCTTCTGCGGACGGGGCTTACTTCTCACGGCTTCCAAAGGCTTCGTTGTCGGCCAAGGTTGACTTATCCGAGGTCGGGCTATTCTTCTGCGATCAGTTTTTACTTCTCACGGCTTCCAAAGGCTTCTTACTTCTACTCAAAACAACTTCTTTGGAAGAGCTTCCTATAAATAAAATAAAAACTACTTCTATTCTCGAAACATTATAAAATTATATTTTTAATGCCAACGAATTTTCGAAAGCATATTCCTTGCTTTCTTTCTCAAGTTTGTTTGATAACAATATGATTTCAGGTGAACTTACATTGCTTATACATAGTTATCAACAACCACAATAATGCAATAACATCTACATTCTCACGTTAATATTATAATAATTGATAATTTACATTTGTTACTGTTAATGATATGAAAAGTTAGAATGAATCTAAAAAGGGCCCATTACAACAGTAAGAGAAATTTGAATGACATAGCAGAGTATTTGCAGAATTACCAAATGAATCAAAAATACTAAATTTGTTCAAACATGACATAACTTTATATTCATTAAGCACAAATATATATACAGGTAACGATTGCTGGAATCGTAAATAAAATTCTAGTATTCTTGTTAACACATTTGAACAGAAATCTTACTCAATTAATAAACAACTTGTTTACAAGTTAACATCAAATAACTTCTAAAGTTTCTGGATATTATCATTCAACAAAATCATCACGAATTACGTTTTAAAACATAGTTAATCATACTTGAGTTTATCACAGAAATACAATTGAAATAAAACCCACTAGTTTCATTCAATATCTTATTCTATTCAAAGAAGTATCAATGACTTATTTCATTTAAAAATTATCAAGACTAATTTCATTCTAAGATTTATCAATGGCTTCTTTATACCAAACACACAATAGGTAATATATTTAACTCGCGTAACCCCTGGTTACGGCATTGCATTGAATTATATTTAATTCCTATCCTGATAAAATCTTAAACTAAAAATGATTTTTATATTCTCTCACTAGAGATTCCTGAATTAATAATCTAAATACATTAGTAAGTTTTAAACTAAACTTAAATTCTCGTGATCGAATAGTAATCAATGTATTTATCCCTATAAATCCATACACAGAATTCTTAATTTCTTCTCTTCGATAGAACAAGTTTCTTGTTTCTTTCGACGTCTCTACGGAAAACACTGGATTAAACAAATAAGGGTATGCCCTACCTTATCTTGTCATGTGTTGAAATTCTGCTGGGATCATTTCTCGTCGTGAGATGGAACGCCGTGTTCCATTTGCATAGGCTTATCCATCTTAACCTTTGGTTGATGCTTCCGTCGTGTGATTCTCCTGCAAACGCAATTCCCTGAATTGCTTTACGGCATCGGAACTAAAAGCAGATTTCAAATCCATGTTATGAAATCTCTGTGATACGTTGGGTTATACGCATCTGATCGGTCGGAACTTCTATGCCTATTTTCCTTATCGGCAATCCTAGGATGATTGCCTCTCCGAAGGAAAATCACGTTGTTTGAAAATATACTGGCTTTCAAACGGTCATCGGCATTTCACAGGTATTTGGCAATTGGTAATCGCCACAAAACCAAAATGGTGGAATTCGAAGGTTGGCTCTCTTTCAAATTCACCGCCACTCCAAAAAGCTGCTGACGGAAAAACGTTATTCACAATGTCAACTCATTGGAATAAAAAAAAAACGACTGCAAACGTTGCTTAGCAACGGAACTAACTAATGCGCATGAAACGACATCTGGTAGCCGATTTTACAACGTCAAATCCCAACCGCCAATGAATAAAATCTTTATAAACATTAACATTTAGATATGATCCTAACTATTTACATAGAAAGAAATTGGGGGGAAAAAAAATAAACAAACAGATCTCTATCTTTATAATTCACAACAACATTCCATTGAATTTCTTAATTATTACAGATTTTTGTTATTAATATTACAATAATTGATAATTTACATTTCATTGAATTCTCTAATTATTACAGATTTTTTGTTTCCTTTGAAGCTTCTTGCAACAACTCCTCTCTCTTCTAGTGGGGTGGGAGAGTTGAAAATTATGCCTACGTATTTCAAATCTGGCAACCAATGTGCCTCTTTGGAATCAGATAGTGCATGGGTAGACGAGTCTAAAAAGCCCGGGACACAAATTTTCCTGGCCCTCTAGCGGATTTGGCAGCTCATTAACCGGAAGTAAAGTGTTTAGCACTAAGGGTCGCTACGCACTAGAGCAAATTCTGATTTTTAGTTTGGAAAATAATAAAACAATTAAGGGGGAGAAAGTGGGGGGGGGGCTTTCCTGACACGAGCAAGTAATAATGTGGCAATTACTTTTTATAAAACCTCTTGTGTTGAGGTTTGCTCTAGGGGTTTTAGTCTGACTTGGGTGCTCGGACTGTCTCATCTCCCAAGTCTGCCGAAATCACCCGAAGCAAACCCGAAACACAATGAGAAGTAATTGCCGCATTATTACTTGCTCGTGTCAGGAAAGCTCCCCTCCACTTTCTCCCCCTTAATTGTTTTATTATTTTCCAAACTAAAAATCAGAATTGGGTCTAGTGCATAGCGACCATAACTCGGAAAGTGTAAACACGATTCTGATTAAACTAAGCCTGCTAGAGCAAAATATACATAAGTATGACCCCCCCCCCAAATGTGGCTACAAAGCCTTCATGTTAAAATCAGTGATATGAGGCACACTTAAGGCTTAAATGTAACATAAGTTTAAAACATAAGTATAAGAATAAGAAAGAAACGAATTTCCAATATAATATTATTCCAGTTTAATACAATAATATCCTATATGTAGTCAAATACACTAATATCGAAATGCACTAATATAACGTCAGCAACAATACCGAAAGACAGCAAGATATTATTGTCTTATACAATAACATCCAAATGATTGAAATTCATTTTTGATTACCAATCACTGTCGGAGCACTGTCCTTCACATACACAAAGTTTCGTACATCGTAGTCCCAATTTAACACATTGACAAGATGTGCATCGATTGCGGCATGTACAAGAGGTTAGTTCCAATCAGTGTTTTGACACTTCTGGAATTGTTGTCCACACAGATCGGTATGATCCTCCCGAAGTTTCTAACCATCCCCAGTTGCTTGGCGAAGGTATTGTGTATTTTGCATCGAAGCTGTTGTTTCAAATTCTTGCTTGGGGAGTAGCTCGTTTGATATGTTGTATTAAACGAGCTACTCCCCAAGCAAGAATTGTGGCTGACATTATATCTGCTGTTGGAGGTAAATTTTCGATTGCTCGATTCTGTCTTGTAAATAACACTCGTTTGCAGTCATTGATGCTCTGAAGATCTGATGCTTGATCATAAAGTAGAATAACAAATCGCTGCAACAGATCATGACATTCATCATCGATATCAGAGGTGCCTGTACAGAGCTGATGCCACACACAATCAATTTCACGAAATGACATCCAGACCTTCCAAGCTGTCTTCTTGCCGATGCCATAAAATGTCGAAACTGTACCGCAACCAGTTTCAGCATGAAAAGCCAACAAATTTCTGCAAATTCCCGGTGAGAGTATTGCACAAATCTCATGAATTGGAATGAATTTCCTGTATTTCCCACAGCGATACTCAATCCATAGTTTTGCAATATCTTTATTTTTGAAAATAGTGATATTAAAATAACCACTATATCCGAGTCCACAGTTCATATTAAGATATGAGTATGTCCACTTTCTACTGCATGCTTAACTTGGAGAAGTAGGCGGCCATCAGCTTCTTCGTGTGAGGAGGGAGAAATGCTAGCTACATCCATAGTTGTTGACGTGATGACGCGGTCATCATAAGTACAGACAACATGTTCTCCTGGATACTCATTTCCCACCATTTTCTTAGCTAGCAAGTGGAACAATTGTGTCTTGTTTCCATTAACACACAGGAATTGCTTAAATTGCTTTGGAATTGCAGTAGAGTCTGCGACTTTAATAGTTATGCCACTTCCTCTTGATTCTCGGGTATCTGCCTTCAAACTCTTACTAGTATATCTGTCGAATACAATATCTAGTCGTGAAGTATTCTTCGTTTTATTCTTGAAGTATGGTTTGAAAACATTTTCATAGTATCCTGAAAATGTTTTGGCAATACCAGGATTTAGCATGAGCTCCCTATTGACACCAAGTCAGTTTCTTGGAACGGATTTCCTTGTTCAGTTAAGACGTTAATCCTTTCTTTGGCATGGGCCAAGAACCTTTTCGGAAATGCATCGGTATCCTCATGATGTTTTTTTCTTTTTAAAAAGAAGACACCGATACACAAATTTAGTTTAAAAATATACAGTAGAGTCCCGGTAATCCGAGTCCCAGTAATCCGATGATCCGTATAATCCGAGGTGCAGCTGATTCCAAGGTCACGCAGTCGGTGGCCAGTCCAGTATCAGTCTGCTATTGTGGCTATTGTGAAATTATTTGAAAAAAAAAAATTGCCTATGAAAGCGATTTTGACACTAGACAACGCAAGGTGTCACCCTGATGAAGAAGAACTCGTTTGTGACGGAATCAGAGCTCTATTTTTGCCACCAAACGTCACTAGCCTGATACAGCCTATGGACCAAGGCGAATTAGAAACCATGAAGAAAAAATATCGACGTCGTCTGCTGCAGTCTATGCTCCAAGCAACGGAAGGTGAAATGACAGTAAAGAATTTTCTTAAGAAAACTACGATGAAAGATGTTGTCTATTGGCTAGCTGAATCTTGGGATGAAGTGAAGGCTGAAACCGTAAACAAATCTTGGAGCAACATTTTTAAACAAATTACAGGAAGTGAACAAGACGACCCAGATGACGATTTGCCCTTAGTAGAACTCATAAAAAAGCTTCCTGGTTACGAGAACACAGATGTCAGTGATGTTGCTGAGTGGTTTAACAATGATGAGAAAAATGAAGTGACTGACTCTGCTATCATGGAGATGGTATCTGATCCAACTGAAGGAAGTGATGACGAAGATAGTTATGCTGACACGGACAGACTGGCGGCATTGAAGGCAGCGCTACGCTACGTTGAACAACAGCCAGAGGCGACCCCAAGCGATACCCTACTACTTAGACGATGGCGTGACATCGCTGCTAAAAGCGTTGCTCTACTGTGAAACAGAAGACTTTGGACAGTTTTTTAAAGTTGTAAATGCTTACAAAGAGTCTTTTAATGTAACCAGGCAACATTGTTAATGATTTGTAACTTTAATATCTATTATAAATTAAATTTGATTCGTTTTAGTTGAAAATTCCGGGTTTTTTTTCTTTTTTCCGTGTAATCCGAGTTTTCGGTAATCCGACATACCATCAGCCCCAATTACATCGGATTACCGCGACTCTACTGTATTACACATTAAAAAAGGTACAAAGGACCGGTTTCGCTCCTACAACAGAGCTTTCTCAACTAACTAAAAAATAAATGTACATGCTCTTAAATACAAATTGGCCTAAAGAATTAACATAAAAATAACTGTGAACCAAGGAGGACTCATAAATCAATGGTGCGGAGACTCCAACGTTAATTACGCCAGACGTCACCGGAGATGAGATGCGGACGGACCGAGGGTGTGGCTGCTGAAGAAACGGATATGACTTGGGTGGACCTAATAAAAAAGAAATAATTTTTATAATTTATTTTTCTCGTTTAGTTTTTTTTTTCTTGTTTTTTAAGTTCAGTTTTCATTTAAAGACTTTATTAAATGAAAAACTAAAACCAATTTCCTTTTAAATACTAAGCAATTGTAAATGGTTATGAATATTTTAATTACATATTCATAAGCATCCTCCTATGTTACTTTTTGGATAGTGAAATTTATTACAATTACATAAATTTGTTTCATTGTAATTTCATCTCCTGCCATAGCAAACTGGCACTTCTTTCATTGATTTGTGGCCTTCAATATACAGTCAATGACTGTTCTGTTTGTCACTTGAATGCATATTTGAAGTTAATGTCCGATGACAACCTCTCCATTCATTCTTTTGAAGTGGTTTATCACTTCTTTCATGATCTCATAGATTCTCCTCCACATCTGCATTGTCTTGTGGGCCTTCTTTCCTACCATCATCTCCAGCTCCTCGGTCTTTCTGCTCTCAAGTCGGACACCTTGAATGGTCAGGAATGTGCAGTGCCATTACTTTCATACTGACGGTTTGCTTTTAGAAGCCACTCTCTTACATCTGTCAGCTACACTTACATTTCAACTCAATTGAGTTAATTAATGCTAAATATATTTTTATTCTTTTACAACAAAAAGTATATGCAATGCGGTGTCTTCGATGTCAGTCATAGTCCATTCGGCCAAAATGGCTGACGCCGCCAACCCCCAAAAAAGCCCCTTGGTTACCTTGAATATCTGTGAACAAAACATTAAAAATTTCATATTAAAAGTAGGTGTAATTATTGGTAATAACCCATAGAACAAGTTAAGCTGAAGGAAATGTCGATATTGTTTCTGAACGATATGCTGCATGGTCTCAAATACCAAGTCCTTCGTAACAGAAGTAAAGAACGTTACTATGTCCATTGAAAAGAATTAGAAAGCATACATATATAATTAGAAAGCATCTCAATCGCTGAATGGGGGAATTAACAAATGGTTGTATTGGGTATAGCCCATTCTCCTTAATTTTTTATGTAACTTAGATAAGCCTATAAGCTTTGGGATAGACAGATGCATCGTGAAGTTTGTCAACGAAATCTGCAGTAAGGCCCCCTACGCACTTGAATGTATATATCCACGAACTCATTAGAAACCACAAAATTGGCTTGGGGGACAGGGGGAAAAAAGTCTTGCCTTGGGAAGGTTACTCATCGTTTGTGGTTTAGAATCACCCCCTCTTGTTCACGAAGGATATACATTTCGCTGTATAGGGAGAGCGCGGATGAATAACCTCCGGGCAAGAGGGTTGTTTTTAATGAACTTTCTCTGTGTAAAAACTTGAGATATTTCAAAGATATTTTTTACAATTGAAAGTACTTACGGCTTTGATGTCATTATCAAATCCATTATTATTTTTTTAAATAAATAATTAATAGAAATTCTTTTATCATACATCAATATCATTTTATTTTGTTTTTTCAATCGAGATGAGACACACACACAAGAAAAAATTGAAACTATATTTTAAGTTTTTTATGTTTGCTTGAAACATCAAATATTTAACGAAATATTTTTACCAATAAACTTTTTGTAGACAGCTATCACAGGATATTGTAGATTTGGTCTATGTTTATTGGTCCTCTTAAAATGTGTCTGTAACGAAAAAAAAAAGTTTGAGAATGAAATTTGAAGTGGAAATTCGCATATCCGTCGTATTGTGTTAATGGTATATTTTTTGTTTATCGTCACCTAAATTCCATTCCATATTAATATTTACCTTATATGACTTTTTTTTTTTCACCGTAAACTCATTAAGATATCTACCAAACACGGGCGGCATTGTAAATACAGTACTTTATAGTTAATCGATTTAAATAAATTAAAATTATCAACTACAGAGAAAACACATCCAAATAAATACTTAAATCTCCCATTTTTATTTTTTATTATAATTAATTTTAATTTATCTGCTTCGATCTTTTTTTATCTATTTCGTACTCTGTTTTTACACCTTTGCATTTCTATTAACAAAATGCGGTCAGTCATCCTTGTAAACCTTTGTTCCCACTCAAGCTTTATTTTAAAAGAGTTTTAACGTGTGTTAAAATTAATTTAATAAAAGATAAAAACACACAAATAATCACATGTTAAAATATTTTAAAAAATACATAAAAAATGTGGAGCCTTTCAGGTCCCTATGCGGGCAACACCTCTTATCAACACAAAATAAATTCCTTGACAGGTTCAGTTAAATACGCGATTACTATTGTTAACAACCAATAAAAGTGCGAAATTAATACACAACATATAATTGAATAAAATTCAGCAAAAAGCTTCGTCTTGATTGGAGAGTCCTCAGAAACCGATGGGAACCATTTGGGAGCCACGTCAATAGAATATTCCAAATATCACCCTCAGACTGGAATCCGCCGTTTATCATAGATCCTTATTTCTGCTTTCCTTTTGTGAATTTATTTTGTGTTGAAAAGAGGTGTTGCCGATAAAAAATAAAGCAGTTTGAATCTTTAGAAGCTATCCAACTGTAGCTTGTGACAGTCCACGGAAGTGACGAATCACCTTCTATGGACAACCTTTTTTTTGGAAATTGCGTAAAATTTAAAAAAAAAATTATACTAAACTATAGTATATTTTGTACTTCAATGTGTTATTCTGAAAAATGACAAATATTTCAATCATTTTCAATTTATTGTTCTGTGACACGAATTACAGGTTTTCCGTAGATTCACCCTTATCCGCTTTTTTTTATTACTTTACTGTTTTTCACTGTCAAAAAAAAAATATACATATAATGTACATTTGCAAAATTTAATTCATTCATATCTAGCTTTGATAATAATAGAATATACACATCTTACGATTTTTCTAACAAAAAACAGTAATATTAAGATAATTTTAAATGCACTGCTCATAGTTCTCAATAAATTAAAACAAAGCTCATGCATCTGCTTACTTTCACTTTACTAACACAAAATTTTAAAAAATTACAAAAGCACAGGATCGATTTCTGACCCGAGAGGATCCTTCTTCGAGCTGAGGATTTACAATTAAAATTGCGAGATTTTATACAAACAGTAAAAAGGCTAATCTAATTTGCTGTAATAATGTCCAATGGGAGGTTAGATTCGTTATAACCTCTTGACGTCATCATTACTGCGGAATAGTCTCTGTATGCGACATCTCGTGTTGTAATCAGGAACTAATCGAACAACGCTGTTTACTCCATCTGTTGCCCACCGGTTGAAATGTATTGTGATTCATGATTGGACCTCCTCGTTGATATCGTGTATCCATGCCCTGCAAAACAGCAACTTAAAAAAGTATTATTATTTATTCATGCTGAATATTGTTACCCGTGGAATGGTCCACCCCCCGAAACGGTGGATTCGCAGACGATACAGTTGCCGGGAGGAGTTGACGAGGGCCGCCCCAATACGGATAGCCTCGAAGAAGACTGAACCCGAGCGTGTCATCATACCGATAATTTGAGTTCTGTAAATTTCGTAATTTATTTTACTGAATAAATTCTCTGTGATTTTAAATTAAAATCGCTCCTGTCGCATTTTGTTCCCCAGCGCCATCGAACCTGGACAAAAGTTCGGTAGCAATATGCATTAGTTATATCGTAATGTCAAAACTGAAATACAAAACGATACAAACAGTCCAGTATGTTTCTTTGATTTTGGTGGTGGTCAGCTGTGTCGAGGTTCTGGATGAACGTCACCATCTCGTACTCGGACGACTGTGAGTGCGGCAGGGCTCGGGGAGCCATCGCCGTCTTCTGTATCCGTTGTCGTGGCTCAGCTCGTTTCGAACCCTGGAGTGTACCTGAGTGTTGCAAGGCTTCGTCGATTCCATTTCCTTCGGTTTTGAGAAACAAGCAGCAGGGCTTCAAATATAGTTGCCAGAACGCATTAGTATCTTGGAGGAACGATCTTATAATGGAAAGCTTGTAAACCGCATTCTCATTTTCGAGAAAGATATTAATTAGGATAAAGGGTTTGCTCCCTTCTTGCGTGAGAATGTGCCACTGCTTGGGCGAGCAGCTCGGACACGCTGAGCTGCAAGAACCTCAGAACACACTTGCTGAACAGACGCTACCTGATGGAGAACTGGTTCAACTATTCCTTTACCTTTTTCAAGATATAGTCGGACCATTATTTAACGAAGTCGCTAAATCCCGAAAAAAAGTTAATTATACGGAAAATTCGTTAAATAGAATTTCACCTTTTAAAATGACTTTAAACTACATAAAACAGATTTAAAA
Organism: Thereuonema tuberculata; assembly: GCA_023159025.1. Lineage (NCBI taxonomy): Eukaryota > Metazoa > Arthropoda > Chilopoda > Scutigeromorpha > Scutigeridae > Thereuonema > Thereuonema tuberculata. The sequence continues at coordinate 11,003 of JAFIDM010062586.1, forward strand.
TACTTAAACAATACATACTATTAAAAAAGTAATAATTTTAATGACATAAAGCATACATTACCATGTGCATACTTAAATTTTACTAATAAAATCTGTTAATTTTGCTTGAGTTTTGTTTGTTTTTTTTTTGTTTTTTTTGAAACAGTGTTTTCTCTCATAGTACGTCTCATATCTTTGCAATGCACCAAAAACCCCTTCTTCAGGTTTATTTTCTTCAAATTGTAATCCTCGTCGGATTGTTTCAAATGATTTTAGGAATTCATCATTCGAAGGTTTTTTGATTCTGCCTCACGATCATTTCCATTTTCATCATCCTCATCTTCATCGCAATTTATTACTGTATTATTTTTGTGGATATGGGGTGGACTGGGAATTGCACTTCCTGGTTGAAATGCAAAGAATGACAGCTATTGGTGCCTTGTAAAAACATTTCAAGGAAAAAAAAAATTAGATATCACGAAAAAGTTCGTTAAATAGAAAATGCACTTCGCTATTTGGAGGTTATTTTACGAAGAAATTAGCAAAATGTTCTTGGTTCCAAAGAAAAGTTTGCAAAATAGAGAAATTCGCAAAATAGAGGTTCGTTAAATGAAGGTCGAACTGTATCTTGTGTTTAGGTCGGTCATTGATCAAATAACTGCTGAGCTATCGAGGCAGCACTGCCTTCAATGGGCGCTGGGTGGAGTGGGCAGATTCGGAATGGATGGCTGAAAGATCAGAGAATTTGTCATAGACTGCAACTTTTGCAGAGGTGGGGAGTCGTCCGAAAGCGGTATGTGAGCGTTAACATACGGCCAGACTCTGTCTTTGGTCTGCCATGAATGAGACTCTTCATGCATGGGTCATCTTTTGAAAATAGTGTTGAGGAGACTCGTAGCACTCATTGGGGGAGCCACTGTGGAACGCTCTTTGTAGGCAGAATAGTCTAATCCTGGAGGTTTTCCGCCGTTCAGTTCCGTTTTTGGCATTCTACAGCCACCACTATCCTGTCTTTGGTCAGTCTTTCAGCAGCCTTATATACCGTTCCGCAGGGCCGTCTGCTGCTGTTGCTGGTCAGCATCGAAAGTTCTTGGTGGTAGACATTTAGAGCATGGTGCATCTCATCCTGAGTTCTCATATAGTATAACAGGATTTGACCATTGTTGAATGGTTGCATTATTCTTTATTGCATCAACTGCATAAGCCAGAATAGTTAAAGCTTTACGTGCACTGTTCATCTTTTTTAACATAAATAAAAGCTGGTGCACCTAAATACTTTGAGAATTATTCAGTTTAATACACAAATTTAAATACAACTATAGTTTCTGATATAGGTTGAGTATTCATTTTTCAAGTGAGGTTGATACAATAAATTGCCATTATAAGGACTTTCTTAAATATCCCATCATGCATCAGGTTAATTTCCCACAGTTCTAAGGGCAATGCGGATGACGTTGTTACAGCTATCGCCTCTGGCGGGGATGTCTGCAAACTGTCCATCAAGAAATGCTCGGAAGAAGACGTCAGCCCTGTTGATAATTCTAAGAGACTTCCAGAAAATGTATATCTGCAATTATATAAGACAAACTACCAGACAGAAATTAAAAATGAATCAATTAAGCCATTTTGCAGGAGATGCTCTGTATGGTCTCTGCTCGAAAGGTCTTTCCTTACCGATATTTCAATCTATTGTTAGACTAATGACTGTGAGGCTATGGAAAATCGAAATATCAAAGAATTGCTGAAGCATTACCGATGTGGTTGCACTTTTCGCTTATGCTATGTCTTGTCGTTTTGCTTCCGAAAATATCGATTGATAGTACTTAAGGTTTTTCATTTTAGGCTGTTATGTTGTTTTCGATTGATAGAACGTTTTATTGATAGAACCACAGTGATAAGATTACTGCCGGATATTTCATGATTTCTGGCAGTATAGGCCGGCAGTGTGATAGCAGTAAAAAAAGGCGATATTACTAAGAACAGAAACAAAGACGACAGATTGGGAATGGAGCAATCCGTTAAGTATCTGCATTTTCTGATAAGGACCGTTCCGGTCGTTTGTTACTCTGCTGAAGAGGTCTTGCCGGCAATTATTCAATGCTGATAATTCCAGGAAATTCCGGTATAGTATAACAACATGACTACAATTTATCATCTTGAAGAATTGAATAGATTGGATAGCGTTACGGACAGTCATCTTTACAGTGCGTTTCCAATGATGTCTAGATGAATCAGGGTTACTTTCTCAAGATATTGGCGAATATCTGGGGCCATTTCCTGACATTGTGGCAGCATCAATATCGCTGTGGGAGGAGTGTCCACCAATCGGTACCTGATTTTTCCTTTGGAACATTGTCGACGGAGGATTTTCATTAGTTCGTCTTGCGACCTAACCTCCATTCCAAGCCGCATCATTTAATTTCGTAAGAGAGATTGAGATGGGTTTCTTCTACAGGGGATATGAAGGGGATCTTTCCATTTTAATATCTCTTGTCTGATCCACATAACTTCTGGGCTATGGACTATTGTTGTTCTTTGTGATTGAAACACACTCTTCCATACATTACATTAGTATTAAAATATTTATTAAAATACTAATAAGGGAGACAAATTTTCAGGAACTGTACATATTCCTTTTTTCAAGTCAAATAATAGAGGCGTGTCATAAACAGAATTAAGAATAAGGTTGGCAGCAATGGTTTAAAAACATGAACTATTAATAAAATTAATTGTTGTTACAATGGGCTTAAACATCTCAAAGTGACTATTAACTAATTTTATTGTTACAAAAAAATAAATAAATAGAAGCATGGTGATACAACAAATTTAATTGTTGTTTACAATCTGACTTATTAATTGTTATCCATAATTTTTCCAAAATATTGATAATAATTTAATTCTTTAATATTGGCTGTTTTTTGGTTATTAAATTGTAAGTAATCTCTAATAAGTACAATGGTATTACAATCAACTATAGTTCCTTTATACCTATTGAAATTTTTTTCTTTAGAGTTTCTAATAACACAACTTTCCAATATTTTTCTCAAACTTAATTTTGTTTCTTTATATAAAATTTGGACATTTGTGTCCATAACGTGGCATTTCGTTATACAATGATATGCTACGTCTGAGATGTCTTTGTTTTTATTTTTCAAGGCCCTACAGTGCTCGGACACTCGCTCCGCTAGGGTTCTTTTGGTCTCTCCCACGTAAAAATTTTGGCAAGTTTGGCAACCAAAAAGCAGCCAATATTAAGGAATTAAATTATTAACAATATTTTGGAAAAATTATGGATAACAATTAATAAGTCAGATTGTAAACAACAATTAAATTTGTTGTATCACCATGCTTCTATTTATTTATTTTTTTGTAACAATAAAATTAGTTAATAGTCACTTTGAAATGTTTAAGCCCATTGTAACAACAATTAATTTTATTAATAGTTCATGTTTTTAAACCATTGCTGCCAAGCTTATTCTTAATTCTGTTTATTACACGCCTCTATTATTTGACTTGAAAAAAGGAATATGTACAGTTCCTGAAAATTTGTCTCCCTTATTAGTATTTTAATAAATATTTTAATACTAATGTAATGTATGGAAGAGTGTGTTTCTATCTAATATTTTTGATATGGAAAGGAAGAAGATTGTTGAAGAATTTGGTTCTTTGTGATTGTTGGTGGCTTCCTTGTACTGTCTCAGCCATTCGGGCGTTCAATGAAACATTGTGGGGTCCCTTGGTTTGCTGACGGTAAGGGCTAGAATCACAGCAAAGGGACTACAGTCTATGTAGGTGTTGAAGTATAGACCATTCTTCTTAAAGGACATATTGGTTGAGACCGATAATCTGTTTTCACTCAATTTCAATTTCTAAATACTTCGCTGAGATCTTTAATGGGATCTGTTGTTCATTTGTTACCAGGCTCCCCTTCACTAAAAATGTATTATGTATTTGTTGAAATAAATAAACCAACTGCAAAACCATCTTGCCCTTTCACCCTGCTGGCTCATGTTGAAGATCCTTTAGATCGCTTAGCAAGATGGTCTCTGTCTCTAAAAGATTATGGGTTCATTGTATTACAGTATGGCTGGAAACATCTGGATGCCAAATGCCTGTCACGTATTTGTTGGAATCAATAAACAAACTCCAAAAACTATGAAATTAAATATTTGTCACTCAGTTCATCACTCTTGAGATCTGCCTTCTCGATGCAACCACGGGGTTTATATCAGAAAATTGATCCCATATGGCGCTACAACGAATTTTCGAGAATTCTCTGCTTCGGGAAACTTCTACAAATACACAAGTCAGATATTTGACTGTATTTTTGTATTTTTAACTTATTTAAAAAAATCAACAAAAATAAAACTAAATATAAAACACAAATTTAATTAATAGCTCGAGAACCGTATCGAAGGGAACTGCTACCCAGATCGGAAAATTCCATGTTAAAGAGGTTATCTTGAAATACGCACCCAAGAAGATTAATCAGTAATCGAGGATTGTCTTTTACTTTCTAAGACCTCGTTAAACAAAGTAACATCGATCATCAGACGTCCACGGTATATCATTCCCAAACCAATGGACTAATTCAGAGCATATAAGACTTAGTGCCATAAATTTATATGTTAATGTGGGCAAACAGAACTGAGACAATGTGTGGATGAATAAAATAACAAAAGTTATTGTGTTGCCTAATATCCACGAGAATACAAAGAATAAAACTGAAAATATATATTATTCAAAGTGAAATAAATGATGAGTTAGTTTATTTGAAGGATTTTTTTTTTTTTTTTTTTTTTATCAAGATCAGGAGAATAATATTCCCGTTTTGTCTGTCCGTCTGTGGACAGGACAAGTATCATTAAAATCTCATTAGCAACAATTGCGTGTTTTGCATGCACAACAATCATAATAATCGCAATAATTGCTCCTTTTGCATTCGCAACAAACACATTTATAATAATAAGGAAAATTAAAGCAACATCAATTATATTTTCTTATCAGAAGACGTTGCGCAGTACTAATTGGTTTACTAATCGCTATCCCTACCTTGTTTTTTATTAACTTATTATCCTGGATTCATTTCTGACAGAAGAATATTGAAGTATTTTAGTTATTTTAGTTGCAAGACGAGGTTCAGTATTTATAGAATAAATTCGAAATTAGCGAGTTTATACAATTATAATTAAGAGAAATAGATATTTCGTGGAAGCATTTAATAAGGTAGCCAAATTAAATGGTTCTAAAACTTAATGATTTTCTTTTTACTATTTTTTTTCTTCTATATTTTTTTTTCTTTTAGATAATATAGGTCTTATAATTCCATTTTTTTTTAAAATTTCGTTAACAATAATTTGTCAAATTATTATGTTAATTCAAATAAATGATCTGTTATGTCAAAGGATTTCTTAAATCGATAGAAATAAGTATTATGAAATTTATTTTTTTGAAAGCAAGTTTAACGTCCGTAATTATTCATAAATTTCGCGCATCTGAGCCAAACACCAACGGTATATTCTGCTGATGATTCCTAATAAGGATGAAATAGCTGTACAGAATTCCCGTTGATGTTGGCTCAATGTGCGAAGGCATATTTATTGTCCGGTTGGCGATTTTCTCTCTCCATTTATAAATTTCATTTTTTATTTACCATTTAGTCGATGAATGTTAAATTATAAAATTTTCTAATACTTTTTGATTTTTGATAAACTTTGATATAGGTTTTAAATTATTTTATTTTTTTTTGTAAAATATTTTTTATTATAGTTTCCTATTATATGTACATTAGCTTATGTAACAATAGGATAAAACTTTAATAATTAAATGATTTACTTTTTATATATTGGTATTATTTTTGAATATCTTTTTTATTCATTTAAAATACCTTTCTGTGTCAAATATTTGTTTTATTAATATTGGCGTAGCTTTTTAAAAAAATAACATTTAATAATTAAATTATTTTTTTTATTTTTTTGTTTTTTAATGTTTTTCAGTCCCATTAGGTATGCTTAGTAACTGCATACCTGTGATATGTGACCGAGAGTTTAATATTTGTTAATAAGTTAATTCAATTAATAATCATTCTTTAATGTAATTAACCCATCCACCACATCAGAGATTAATTTGTGTTTTATTTCTTTAAATGTTATATTATCTTTTTGAATTATATTTACTTGACTAAAAATTTTATACTTTACATAATTATTTAATCTGTATCCGAAGTTATTTCTGATTTTATCAATTTTAAAAATTTTGTTCCAATTATATCTTGTTTTTAACTCTTTATCTAGGGAATTTCTTTCTCTTTTTACCTCAAAGTAATTCTTTATTAATATTTTATATATAAATTTTTCGTTTATTTTTAATATTCCGTATTTTTTCTTATTCTTTATTTTTTTTTTTATTTATATTTAAAATTTGAATAGACATTGTTGAATATTTTCATCGTTAATCTATTGATATTTTCCATTTGTTGTTTATTGATGTTGATCCAGCACTCCAAGCCGTAGTTCAGCAGTGAATCTACTAATGACTTATAAATTATTAGTTTTTGTTTAAAAGGAAATATTTTTTTAATATGATAAAAAAGATATGAGTAAGAACCCAATTTTCCCATCACAAAGTCGTATTGTTTGTTCCAAGAGAATTTGTTGTCGATATATATACCTAAGTATTTATATGTAGAAATAATTTCTATCTTTTTACAATTACAGTTTTTCATAAAAGCGTTGCTATTTTGACTGATGTTAGAGCATTCTAATTCATGTGAACTTATTATTACATTGTTATTTATAATTTTATTTTTATTTTTAATTATCATAATTTTCGTATTTTCTCCATTTATTTTCATTTTGTTTATGTATGCCCATTTGTTTATTTTGTTAAGGTCATCTTGCAATTTGTTTTGAGCCTGCGTTTGGATTTCATCAGTAGTGATTAGAATAACATCATCTGCATATAGAAAAATTTCTGAATTGCTTATAGTGTTATTTATCGAGTTTACATATATATTAAATAAAAGAGATTTTCTATTAATTCTTGTTCAAATCGGTTCTTGCATTAGAATTGAGTTATTTATTCATAAATATAATTTTTTAATTAAAATTAAAATGAATATTTAAAGATTCAAGATGCCAACAGAAATTTTCTATTCTTTGTTTATTTATTCCTTCTATTTTAAGAGTGGATTTAGTAAGTCACTCTTTGTTTAATTTGTTTTAAAAATAATAAGTAGCGTTCCTTTATTTTTATTATGAATCTTTCTTTTTATTTGATTTCTCAAAATCTTATTCTTCAGGATTAGTAAATTCTTCTTAAAGTTTATTATGAAAGAAAAAAAAAATTGAATTTCCTTTGTTTATAAATAATTTATAATTATTGAAATACGATCTTTTTTATTTATTACTTCCCATACCTTTTAAATAATTTTTCTTTCTTGTGGCTCCGTATTTCTTTGAATGTATTTTTTATTTTTATTTTATATAATTGTCATGGTTTTTTTTTATTTTCTCATGACACTTTTATTTTTGTTTTCTTATTGATTTATTCATTTCCTTCTTTTTATTCTGTAAAGTTTAGTTAGTCTCTATAAAAAGAAATCAATTATGTTTATTTCCATTTTAATTGTCTGTTACGATAATTTGTTGCCATATCGATTAGTTTATAACTTCTTGCTTGTGACATAAAGATGTTTGTTTTCATAAAAATGTCAGCTTATATAGTCTTTCAAAGCAATGGGAGACAGTCTTAGACTCTGGACCTCGACCTTCACTCGATTATAAGCGAACGGCTAAGATTTGTTGAGAGATGATACTTTTATTATTCTCTAACAACAATATGAGACTTGAACGACCACTTCACTTTGTGATCTGTATTCTGCACATAATGATGAAGTTGGAGATAAGGTATATGGCCAAAATATCGCCCAGGTTCCTAATACCGCCCAGGGCGATGTAGGACGGGATAGTGAAGCTATCACATGGGAACCGATGGAAACAATTTGCCATTCCTTCCATTAGCACACTGTGTTCGTTTGGTGGTGTTAATTCAACCCGTTTATTATTTATGAATTCTTGAAGGTTTTTCGTTCTGGTAAGTTATGAACCTACTGTTTCTTTTAGTGCTGCAGCTTATGAATTATTCATGCCATCGCAACCATCTAATATCGTGAAGTAGTGAAAGAAATAACCTATCTGTTGATAATGTCTGTCACTTGTTAGAGGTAGCCGGTTTCTCTGTAGCGTCCCCCAAATTGACAAGCTAGAGAGTGCCCAATATCGCCCACCTCGTTGTTCCATATATCGCCCACTGTGCGATAGTTTATTTTGGTTTATTACAGATGTCTCAACGTAAGACATGGGACAGAGAAGTTGTCACAGCTGTAAAAAATAAAAAATGGGCCTTCTGAAAGCTTCCAAAGCATTTAATGTCCCAGTGTTGGGAGTGGGTCACCATTCACAATTGCTCTAATGAATTCTCTCAGCAAAAGGAAACTAAGTCCTAAGGGGCTGAACTTAGACGATCCAAAGCAAAAGAAGCTCGCAACACCCATAAAGAATTGCGAAAAGATTAAGAAAAAAACAAAAAAATGCAAAGAAGTGCAAACAAACAAAGTATTTAATAGTGTGGGCGATACTTGGAACACTTTCACAAAATTCAAAATATGAGGTTTGCCTGAACAAAAATTGAGGAAAAATACAAAATAAGTTATATCTATAATTGGTTCAGGAACATGTACGTGAAGGTTCATATGATATATTGTAATTGTTTGCAAGCAACTGAAACGATAAATGACAAGAATACGGGCAGGTTTTCTTAGATGGGCGATATTTGGGCCATATACCTTATATCATTTCAACAAGTGCCGAGACGAAAATCCGAAAAACTTTGCGGCGACCGCTGAAAGTCCGTAATGGAAGCCAGAGCAAGAGAACTAAGCTCGGACCTGGATTAAGAGCCTTTCCCACGGCCGGCATTGAATGTCTTCGTCCCTGGGAAACCAAATTAGTTCTCGTTCAACTAATCCCATTGTTTTGCTAGGATGCCTAGAGACACAAATGTGTTTGGAGTGAATCTTTAGTGATAGTTTTGTAGTAAATCTACAAGATAAATACTCCTAATAATTTTCATTTTCGAACAATTTGTGATCCCAAAACTAATATGTTAATTCGTCACTTTGACTGAAACCCCTCTTTACTTGGGAATTTCTAATAAGTTGACCACAGGTTTTCTGCATTTTTTTTTTTTTTTTGCAAAAACCGTGACATACGTTTTGGGAGTTAGTATTGGACAAAAACTTGTTTTTACTTAAGGGAATTTACTAAAATGCCTGTTCGATTATAGGATGGTCAGTCAATAAGTAATGCCTCATATTTTTTTTCTCATTAAATAAGTTACTTTAGTGGAAAATTTGAATTTGGCGCAATTCCTCAAACCTTCTTCTCCAATCCACTGCAGTAGCACCTTCCTGCGTCAACTGGTGGCAGCACTGCATCCGCTTACAAAATGGCTGACATCGATGTTCGTATTAGACAGCGTTCTGTGAATGAATTCTCGAAAGCGGAAGGTGAAACTCCCATTCGCATTCATGAAAGGCTGAAAAATGTGTACGATGTTGCAACAGTGGATGTCAGAACTGTTAGACAGTGGGTTCGTCGCTGTAACGAAGCTGAAGGGCAAACACCGTTGGCTGATGAAAAGCGGAGAGGCAGGCCGGCGACAGCAGTGACTCCACGCAACATTCAGCGGGTCGATGACATCTGACCGCCGGGTGACAACAGATGAAGTGTGTCGCACTTCGCTCCTTCAGTAAAGGCAGTGTGATGACGATTATTCGACAACTGGGGTACAAAAAAATTTGTTCACGGTGGGTACCAATAATGTTATTGACCAGAATAAAAAGACAAGAAAAACAATAGCCTCCGAACACTTGCAGCGCTTCCATTTGGAGGGAGAGGAGTTTCTGGAAAAAATTGTGATCAGAGACGAAACGTGGATTCATTTGTTTGAACCTGAATCAAAGAGGCAGTCAATGGAATGGCATCACACAAACTCACCGAAGAAGAAAAAATTCAAAACTGTGCGATCAAAACTATGGCGACAGTGTTCTGGGATGGTTGATTTTTTGGAGCAGGGATGCACAATAAATTCTGTCCAATATGTCACAACCCTCAAAAAGCTAAAAGCACATCTTCAGTGAGTTCGCGGAACAAAAGCTATGGTGGATGTTCTTTTCCATGACAATGCAAGACCACACTAGTCGTCACATTAATGAAAAGATTGTGAAAATTGGATGAGAAGTCTTGCCTCATCCCCTACACAGCCCTGACCAAGCACCATCAGACTTCCATCTGTTCGGGCCGCTAAAGGAAGCTCATCGTGGGATTCACTTTGAAGATGAGAAGGCCGTGAAAACGTCCGTGCGTCACTGGCTTAGGAAGCAAGACCATGTCTTTTACCACCTGGAATACATGCCCTTGTTAAAAGGTGGATCAAAACTGTGAAAATGGACGGAGATTATATTGAAAAAAGACAAATTAATCGTTAATGTTGTGGTTTTCAAGTTACGTAATTCCATTTGAATTTCTTTTGAATTAAAAGGAAAGAAAAAAAATAGGAGGAATTACTTATTGATTGAACCTCGTATATATCTAATTTTGAGGTTCATCTATTATTACTTCTTATTAAGGTATTTATTTACTTACTTTATTTTATAATTATGACTTTAACTCAATATTTTAGAATTTGCTCTTTTTTATTTTAATTTATTAATTTTAAACTTTTAATTTTAAATTTATGAGATACTGCAAAATAAATTTAATAAGTAATAAAGAAACAATAAAATGTCGTCTTTATTGCTTATTTCTTACATTAATAATTTTTTTAAATTTTATGTAATTTTGATCGTGGTTTTGTTTTTGATTTAAAAAAAACAAAGTCTTAGAATATTGCATTTTTGTTTTTTAATTTGTTTCTAAATTTTGCCGCTGATAAGTGAAGATAGATTGGTCATATCTTCACAGAAACTGTGATGTGTTTTTTGTATTGGCATTTTTCAAATCCCACATCATTATCCGACTTTTTACAGTTTAGTATTATAAGTTAATTTTATTTATATATTCTTTACTTTTGTAAATTTCTAAAGATTGCTTGAAATCTTTGCTTTGCGAAATTCGAAGTTAAGGCTTGGGGTTTTGCCTGTTCGATTATATATATATATATATATATAAAATCGTTAAACATATAAGAGTTATATTTTCATGCTATTTATTCATTATTATTGAAATTCATTTTATTTGCTTTCAAACACCCGCAATTTATCGACATTATTATCCAAAAAAAATTATTCGACTATCTCTCAAAAAAGTCATTTGTCAGAATGCATTTAAATTAAACAAAGGAATTAATGAGAATAGTGTTCAGATTATATTTCCTAATTAGGTTTATGTATCATTTGAATATTGGATCCAGACTTTTAGAGTTTAAACAACATCACAACAATTACTTAAATATACGATATATATATATTAGGGTGTCCCTTATTTTTCAAAGTTTTTATTTTTTAACGCATAGGTCCTAGTTTTTTTCTTTAGCCTCTAAAACACTCGGAAATAAATTTTTAGCTTATTTGGATAACGGCAACCCGTGCCGACATGCATCGAAACACGTTCATATACGTTGCGCGCGAGGAGCATAGCGTGAGGAGCATAGCGCGAGGAGCACAGCGCGAGGAGCACAGCGCGAGGAGCAGCGCGCGCTCGCGGCTTTGTTATTCGCTCTTTGATTGTCGAGTAATTAACACGTATTGTTTTATATTAAAAATATGGCACGAGAATTACGAAGCAAAAAAAAAAACCTATTTTCTTGGTTGGTAACATTAATCATCAAATAAAAGGTGCAAAGTTACCGTCTAATCGCCAAGTTCTTGCAGTTCTATTTTTTAATATTCGCGAAGTTAAATTGACTATCAGTGAAAGCGCAAATCTTGTTGTTCGAGAGTGTATTATATTCTGGGAAAAAGCTAGAATACCTACTAGAGCTATACCTAACTGTGTGAAAAAACTTGTAGATCTTTATCAAGCTTGGAGAGAGTTGCAGAAAAATTCAAAAAAAAAAACAAGACTATTATAAACAACGTGAGAAGGATTTTCAAAATAATTTAGATAATTTATTCGACATAGCACACGCTGATGCTTTGGAACGAATGAAAATAGAGGAAGACAAAATATTTTTACAACGACAAAGAGAACCAGGACGACCAGGTTGTTTAGCGGGTGTAGACAAAAAGTTAACGGAGAAAGAAGAACGAGTAAGACAGAGAAAGCTAAGAGAGAAAAAAGGCTCGAGCAAATGTGTTCTGCGAGTTCGTCGACACCTCATACTGTTCAAGACTCTTTTCATCCTCTAGAACAACAGGATCAACCTACTAGCTCTGATGAAAGTCTGGAGGAACCTTTGCCATCGATATCTCAATCCATCAGTTCTGGAACTATAACAAAAAGAGGAAGGAAAGACTTTATCACGCCTAAGCTAGTTGCAGCATTAGATAGATGTCAATTAAGCATAAGGGATTCTGTTTTTATACTTCAAGCTGCAGTAGAAGCCCTAGGTCTTAACTGTGATGATTTTCCAATCAACAAATCTTCTATTCAACGTATTCGCACACAGGGTAGAAAAGATAGAGCGGATTCGATAAAATCAGATTTTCAAAACAACATACCTGAAGTAGTTACCCTTCACTGGGATGGAAAATTATTACCCGGATTAGACATAAGAAGTCCCAAAGAAGAGCGCTTGCCAATCCTTATTTCATTCGCAGAGAAAGAACAACTTCTTGCAGTACCAAGACTGGAGAGTTCTTCTGGCCAACAACAAGCTAAAGATTTGGCAAATGCTCTTTTTGATTGGAACCTCGATGACAAGGTACAAATAATGTGCTGTGATACAACAGCATCAAACACGGGGCGTTTAAACGGAGCTTGTGTACGTCTGGAACAAAAACTAGGGAGAGAATTGCTTCTATTTGCTTGCCGGCATCATGTATATGAACTAGTCTTAAAATGTGTTTTTGAAACAAAAATTCACCAAATCACTAATAGCCCTGATATTCCACTATTCAAAAAGTTTCGAGACAACTGGAAAAATGTGAATCCTACAGCTGTTGAAACCTACAACGACTTTGTTAAACAACATTTATTTTTTTCTGATACAATGATTGAAGGATTATTGACTTTCTACAATGAAGAATTGAAAAAATCTTTTATTCGTGATGATTACAGGGAACTCATCGAATTAGCTATTATTTTCTTAGGAGGAGACGATGAGAGAAAATTTAAAATTAGACCTCCAGGAGCAATGCACCAAGCAAGATGGATGGCTAGAGCTATTTACTCTTTAAAAATATGTTTGCTGCAATCCCAGATCAAAATGAGCACCAAAGATAAACTAGCACTGCAAGAGGTTTGTTTGTTTATCGTGACTATGTATGTAAAACCCTGGCTTCAATGCAGTGTTGTAGTGAAGGCGCCAAATCAAGATTTGTGCTTTTTAAAAATGCTAAAAGAATACGAAACAGTGGACAAGTCGATCTCTCAAGCGGCTCTAAACAAGTTCAGCCAACGTCTGTGGTACTTGTCTGAAGAAATTGCCGTTTTATCACTGTTTGATGACGAAGTTGAAGAAAAAGTTAAAGAAATGATAGTAGTAAATTTACAACGAGAGAGTTTGTATGATTATGGAAAAAGATACGTTCCATCGAAAGAGGAGATATCTAATTATTTATATGGTGAGTGGGAATACTTACATAATTTCTTACATTGTTTTTACGTGATAGATTTAAAAATGAAAATAATATGTCTTTATTTTATTCTTGCAGATAAATCATTAAATGATTTCGTGTCCGTCAAGAGTACCAATTTGTTTTCTCGGTTGAAAATTGATCAAGAATTCCTCCAGACACATGTTTTTACATGGCAAGAAGATGTTCGCTATTTGGAGGCAAAAAAGAAGGTTCTTTCTTTAAGAGCTGTCAATGACATAGCTGAAAGAGCCGTTAAACTTATTCAAGATTTTCATAGCCTAATAACTGCAGAAGAAGAACAGAAGCAATTCTTGCTACGTTGTGTGCAAGAGGATAGATATTTGTATCCAGATTGCAAAAAAGATACCCTCAAAAGGAAATATTCTACATGATAATTTTCTAATTTTATTTTTTTTTATTAAAAATAAATACCTTACATTAACTTTAAATTTGATTTTTATTTTATATTCTTATAAAATAAAAAAAATTTAAACTGATCTAGTTGAATGACAGAAAGCATTAAAAACACAGATTCTCATAAACTTTAAAGCCCTGTCGGCACAGGTTAATATTAACATAGGAAGATAAAATTTTGTATTTGAGTTAGTCTATGTATATAGAAAAGAATTAATGGGTATGCGTTTCAATATTAAAAAAAAAAATTCATCCATATAAGGGACACCCTAATATATATAAATATACTCATGGACAAAAAAATTAGCGCACCAAGAAATAATTGCGGGATCGTAACGAAACTTGCAATGAAGGTACATGTCGGGGAGATATGCAAATGATTAGAAATGCAGCGTGATTGCGCATTACGTATAGCCGGTAGAGGGCGTTGAACATCGTACTCTGTGGAGTATAAAACAGGTAACCAAAGCTTGTTGGAGTGTGCTGAATCATTTACAAAGGAAGAGCTGAGGTAGACATGCCATTACGCCATGTTCGAAGACAGTATACGCAGTTGTCGCAGTTTGAGAGAGGAGGAATCGTCGGGATGATGGAAGCTGGGTGGTCAGCTAGGCGAGTAGCTCGTCAATTAGGCCGCTCTGATTGTGTTGTGAGGAGGTTTTGGGACCACTGGACCCGAGAGATGTCATGTACACGAAGACCAGGCTCAGGACGCCCTCGACAGACCAGTCGTCGAGAAGACCTACATAGTCAGAAATGCACGTGTACAGCCAACTGCTTCATCAGCCGCCATCCAGGAACAGGTAGCACCTTCACTAGGGGCCGCTGTGTCTTCTCGAACCATACGAAGGCGCCTGGCTGAAGGACAGTTGGTATCGCGGCACCCATTACGTGTGCTGCCCTTGACACCCACCCATCGACGCCTCCGTTTGGAGTTTTGCCGCGCACGAGGAAACTGGACTGCAGCGGAATGGAACCAGGTCGTCTTTAGCTACGAATCCAGATTCAATCTCGGCAGTGATGAGAATCGTGTTCGTGTGTGGAGAGCCCGTGGTGAACGCTTCAATCCTGCCTTTGCTGTACAGCGACACACCGCTCCCACAGCTGGTGTGATGGTATGGGGTGCCATTGCCTACAATACACGGTCACCCCTAGTATTGTTCCGTGGCACCATGACAGCCCAGCGGTATGTTCATGAAATCCTGCAACCACATGTGTTGCCACTCATGCAACGGCTCCCAGGAGCCATTTTTTAACAAGATAATGCTCGGCCTCATACGGCAAGGGTGTCACAAGACTGTCTCTGCACTATTACTACCCTTCCTTGGCCTGCCCGATCCCCAGATTTGTCTCCAATCGAGCATATCTGGGATCATTTGGGACGACGAGTTGGGCATCCTACGAGTTTGAACGAACTAGAGGCAAGGTTACAGCAAATATGGAACGAAATGTCTCAAGACATCATACAGAACTTGTATGACTCAATGCCCGATCGTATCGCATCGTGCATTGGCGCTAAAGGGGGTCCAACGGAGTATTAACTCCTCCGTTCTTTTGCCTTTTTCTCTGAAATAAATGATCCTTTTTCTTTGATTTTCTAATCATTTACTTATATCAAAGTAGTCGTTACGTATGTAAATTTTCGTTTCATTTTGACGACTCCTTCTTGGTGCGCTAATTTTTATGTCCATGAGTATATATATATATATCCTTACAATAAGAACCTAATATTTATATTACACTGCATAATGCTGAATACGTGGGTCTTAGCAGCTTGGTATTTCTGATGTGATATTTTGCTTGGAACAGATTAGATTTTTTTGTTTTCTTTTATTTATGTGTATGAATATTATTTACAATATTTAAAATGATTCTGTAGGGTGTGGATAGATTTTGTAGGAATGGTTCGCATTTACAGTTCGAAGGATTTAGAAGTCACAGCAGCATCTGTCGTGACGTATGAGAATGTCCGTAGGTTTGTGCAACAGGTTCCCCCATTGTCCACAAAGAAGCTCAGAAAATCCCAGTAGAGAGGGTTTCCGATTTATGTCATTACTACGTTCCAGAAGCCTTTAAGTAAGTCAGTTTCTAAGCATATTAGATCCCCACACAGTATTGTTTTTTGCTGAAATAGGTGCACTATATTAATTACTTGGCGCTTTCCTGAAACTTCATGCAAGTCTGATTTATGTATGTTGGTTTTTCGTATGTCGAGATCCATCTGTATATCTCTGGCTCTGAAAGACGTAGGTTGACAAATATTATCAATCTCCCGTAGTACACAGGCATCGAATCAATCACTCTGTTTTGTCTGTATATGTATAAACAGTATGTGTATATGTGTGTGTTTGTGTATAAATGTATATATAAAAGTTTTATTCTTTTAATTTTTATTTTCTATATTTAATTTTATTTACTGAGTTGTTAGAGAAAACGAAAAAAAATAAATGTTATTATTAAAAAGGATAAAAAAAAGAATTAATTTAAAAGTTGTGCCGAAAAGTATTTTCAGGATAAAATATATATACATAAAAGCTACATAGATAAATAAAGAAATAAAAAAGAAATAATCAAAAATCAATAAATAAATTGATTTAAGATGTAATATAATGCAATTTTAACTTGAAGCGTTAAATTTTATAAATTTTGAAATATTTGAAACCGTCTACATGCTACAACAATAACAACAATGGAGAGATTCATGAATACACGATCTCGTGATGTGCTCGTGAGTTTCATTTCTGCAGGCACATGCAAAGAACCTTCCAGATCACTTAGCACTAGACGAGGCTCCAAGGAATACGTTCTATCAGCGGATAATTAATAACTAACGTAAGAATTTTTGGATTTATTTTATATGTTTACAAACTACAACTTAAATTCGTAAAAAGAATTATGACATTTATCTGTAAAATAATAGAGATTTGCTGTAGACATCCTTCTTTTTGGGTACAGAAAAATCTTTTGGTTAGGCTAGTATATCGAATATGGAAAATATCGTTGGGTAGACTTGAGTTGACGTTACTGGGGCAACGTTAGGAAAATTTACTTAGATTTACAAAATTTAATTTGATTTAATTTAAAATCGAGTACAAGAAGTCCATGTAAATCAAAAACGCATTGTGCTTAATTTTCATTATATGCTTAAGTTGTATCAACACTCGAATTATTAATAATGACTAGAAGATCTTTAATTTTTAATGTACATATTTTAAAAATTTTGTGATAGCATCAGTTTTTTTTTTTTGTTCTGTCCAGATTAAACGAGGTATTTGAGTGCTTTTAACCAACTAAAAAAAAAAAAAAAAAAATCGTTTTTCTTTAATACTCTGGGTTTTTTTAAATATTAGAAAATTTTTATTTCGTTTCTAAAATAAAATATTGGTTAATTGGTATTTCTTTCCATTAAGTCTTATTTTGTGGACAAACAAACAAAAAATAAACGAAAAATACGTTCGTACGACTTTGGAACTTCCTTGATTCTTCTGCTTCGGTGTATATAGGAATAGTAAAACTGATTTCTAGTTTTTAGTTTTCATTCAGTGTTATATGTGAGTTTATTACAAGTATTAATTTAATATCATTGTTCGTTAACTATTTAA
Source organism: Thereuonema tuberculata (assembly GCA_023159025.1). Taxonomy (NCBI): domain Eukaryota; kingdom Metazoa; phylum Arthropoda; class Chilopoda; order Scutigeromorpha; family Scutigeridae; genus Thereuonema; species Thereuonema tuberculata. Next base: position 28,799 of record JAFIDM010062586.1, read on the forward strand.
AGTAGCATTGGGGATTTTGAAAATGTTAAAAGCTCATCTCACTGAGAATTCCCGAGAACTCGTATGTCCTCTCTGCCGATACTAGTAACGGAAGGTTCCTTTGCAAATAATAAGGTTTTATTTCCTTTGAATTTCTTTGTGTTAACTAACACAATAACAAGACAAAGTAATATATGTATTAGCATTAAGCAAACTATGAAATTCACTGAAATTTACCGATTAAAATGGTATTTTTTTTTAATATTCCATTTGTAGTAGGCCTACGCATTATATTGTTCTAAATAGGAAGATGTTTTCTTGATTTAAATGTGTTTTGGATAGTATTACTGAAGGGAGTTGATTCATAATTGTTTACAAATACAGAAATTGACTACTGGAATAGCAAAAACGTTGAAACGTTTCTTTTTATGTGTTATGATAACCCTAAAAGGTTTTATTTACTGTTGATTATAATCCAAATAGAATGTATGTTATATACGATTGTTCAGTGTTTATAAATCAGAAGATTATACTATTAATTGAAAGTCGAGAGTACAGCTAGATGTTCTTTTTTAAAAATTTTATATTATCAATAGAATGGAGACTACGAAACAATTTTTTAAGTTGCCATAGTAACGTAAACTTATGATTACAAAACAAGATGGCGGCTGCTATCTAATTTGAACAACGCAAATTACTAAATATCTGATGAACATCTCATGAGAGCCTGAAAATGAGCAGAGGCTTCCAGTAAACTGAGGATTAAGTGTTCGTTCGTACAAAGCATATCAGAAGATTCGGAGTCTCTCTATAATCATGACACGTTACTTTGTGATTTCCCTCTATTTAAGTTAATAAACCCTTTTTTTGTTTTTTTATAAGCTAAAACTTAAGAATGAAATGTCAAGATATAATGGCATCATATAATATTTCCAGAGCAATTGGAATTCTAAAGAGTATATTTGGAAGGAGAGAGACTATTTCAAAGATGAACATGTAATGTTATTATTTTACTGTTAATTATACATTTTCAAAAACAGTAATAACCGAATTAGCTTCCCTTTTTAGCTCCCTCGTATGTATTATTCTTAGTTCACTATATTTTTGCAGGAAGTCGCTGCTCTGTGTAAATCAAATAGTCCCTATTCCAAGCAGAATAGTTATGTACCAATATTTGATCATTTTAATACACATTTGCTCCTTATGAACAACGTGAATACCAAACATCAGTTTCTGTATTTTAGTTAATAATTCGATTTACTTTCCATCCAATGAAAAAATAGAAATGTATTAAATGGCTGGTGGTGGAGTAACTTTATTTATTGTAACTTTGTTACATATTGGAACTATATAACATTATTACGTAGTTCCAATGCCCATAAAATGTATACTGCAATTTATAATAGAACAAATCGGAACGGAACTAGAATAACTTAACTAAAAAAAGAATTAATTAATCTTATTTCAAAGCTAATCAAAAATTTTCTATTCTCCCATCTTGAGATTGTATTCAGATAAAAAGGTTAAGATAAATTTCTAATGTTATTAAAATAAATTTCAAATAATTTTCAGTTTTTTTCTTTAAACGTCTACAGTCGTCATGAGAAATCTTTGAAATCTTTTTTAAGCATTCTACCATATAACGCTTCGAGGTTTCACCTCTCGTTAGCTGGAATAACTTAGAGTGAAACTCACCAGTTGTTATTTCTGACTATGTTGAATTCAATTCGGGATCTTCATCTGAAATCTTCCAATTAATTTTAAGATTGGCGAAATATCGCTTCCCTTATTAAAATGATTATTTTTCTTTTAGTTTCAATGAATTTCTTTGGAATTTAAAGAGATATTTCCATTTTAACTTTTTACGCTGCTTCTATTTTCTAATAATTCATTTTCTTTGCATTGATTTCGAATTTTCTTTTGTGAATTTTGTGCTCCTTTGCTGTTTGTCCTTTTTAATCCATTTTCTTTACATTAATTTTTTCTCTTAGCTAATTATGTTTTAAATTTATATTACTTTAATTTTTTTGCTGCTTATTTTTTTTTTTTTTTATATTTCTTTAGTTGGATTTCTTTTATTTGATATTTTTTTTCTTGGTTCTGATTTTAATTTTATTGTTTGGGATTTCAACTTACTAAATTTTTATTCTTTTGTCACATATGTTGTCAGATGTTTCAATTATTAATAAAAAAATTCTTAAAGTTATCAAAATAAGATATTAAGAATTAAAGCAAATTCAACACAGTCAGTAATGTAATTTTTATTTATTTCAGAAAATAATTCTGTTCAGCGGTTTTATTCTTAAAATCGCCTGAATTTGCAGACGACTTCAGCTATGATTTCAGCGGCAACTGAAAGACGTTTATATATTAAGTCTGCGCAGGCGCAATGGCTTGTTTTTTGGTAAGTGCACAATTGTTTTATTCACTAGATATTCGCGCCACTGTACTGATAATATCTATAATGTTTTTAGCTTCTCATTTGGGAACTAGTTTGTCCTGTATGTCCGTCCGTGTCTGTCACTTCCCGAAACAACTCCCGAACGGAAGGTCAGATCGGCAAACGGACTTCACCATCGTGTACAGATGTCCAAACACTTTAGAAATGGGGTATTTATTTTTGTCTATCCGGAAAAATGCCGACCGAGTCGACTGTTTGCGTCCGCGGTTTGGGAATTTTTTGCTCGACAACTACTGACCCGGTCGACTTTTTGCTTTAGTTTAGAATGTATAATATACAATCTATATTTTTATTTGACCGTATCTATAACAGTTTGCGGACACGGTCAACTGTTTCCACATTTTCCGGATGGGCAGAAATAAAAATAACCATTGTATAGTAGATACACTAAAGCAGATCCAAATTTCAAGTCGATCGAGTCAGTAGTTGTTTAGGAAAAAAATTCCCAAACTTCACCTTTTTGCGGTGCACAATAGACTGTCGTTGCAAGATGGATAACCCTTCAACGCTCCTTAAGTGAACTTTAGGTATTAATGGGTTTTGCTTTAGCACAAAATTTTTTCACTTGTTTCTATTTCAAACTTAAACTTGAAATTTTGCATGCAAATTAGTTTTTACATTAAATGTGCTGTTTGATACTAATATTAACGAAGTGCAGTAGTTCTCAATTTCTTTTTTGATTGGCAAATCTCATCGCAGATTGTAAGTCATCCAACCAATAATTAAAAAACAAAACAAAACCAAAACAGTCGTATCTACTTAAATATATAGTGTCCTGATCTAGACAAAACTTGATGTTCAGAACCTTTAATCATTAGGCGACGTCCATTATTTATGTGAGCTCAAAATGGGGGGGAGGGGTCCAACAAAATCTCATTTAAAGGGAGGGGGCAGTGAAAATCTCACGTCAACTTTTTAATTCAGAAAATATATATATATTATAACAGATTATAACATTTTGTAATATTGTCTATTTAAAAATTATAGGGGAAATCTCTCGTGAGGGGAAGGGGATCTCACCAAACGGGGAGGGGGGGGGTCCAAATTTTAAAAAAAACACCTCACATAATTAATGGACGCCCCCTAATAGATAAAATTTAATTTTGATGTTTATAATCCAGTTTTATTGGACAACTTATCAATGCGTGCCAAAATGCTATGATGATACTCAAAGAATAATATAATAAATAAATTTCATATTTGGGATTCTTAGAGTAATTCTTAACATATGATAACAATTTGGTATTTATAGCTCCGTTTTATGCCCCATAGGTGAGAAGTCACGGCTTGGAGGGGAGAAACTGAAAATGTCCACTAGTGAAGGTCTTTCTAAACTGGGCCTGAGTAGCTGCTCAGGAGAAGTTGGCCTCAATTCCACGTATGCGCGTGCGTGGAAAATCAAACGGATACTGGCCACGGCTGTGGTGTGGGAGGACCTTAGAGGACTTGGGCCCTTATGTCGCTTAAGACAGGAAGTATAGATAAGCCGTCTGAATCAGCTCGACCTGTTGGTAAACAGTAGGACATAAGGTTTACCAGTCTGCATCCATTCCGGATTCTGTCCCGTGCCTGGTTAAGCAGCATTTGCGGTAAAAGACTTGAAAGCAGCTCTTCCGTATTTAAATAGACCTCCGCAGTTATGTACGAGTGTGTCAGCAGAAGGGTATCGAAAACCAGAGTAAGGGAAGTTGAAAGGTAAAAATAGAAGACATCTAAGGTAAGAAATTCTCAAAGCTTTTCTCTTAGATTAAGGATGTCTGTAGCTTAAAAAAAAAACTTGAAAAAGAATTTTGAGTTAACGTTTCTTTGATAGTTGTTTTGAAAATGAAAATCGTCTGCAAAAAAAAAAAGAAACAAAAAACAAAAACAAAAACAATAAAGTCAAAGATAAACTTGATCCAGTGAGACTTTAAAGGAAAGATCGAAAACTCAGCCCTCAAGTGCTTTTTACATAACAAAGATATTCCCAAAAGTATTTGCTTATACGAACCTACTGGTGCTGAGCTTTGGTAAATCAACTGGTGCTGAGCTCTGATATTTCGTAGGTTATCTTCGTAGATTTAATTTATAACACAATTGGAATGGAACAGAAGATTCGGGCTCTATTCTTTGGTGATTTTGAAGATCGTCGGTGAACTCCATAGATATAAATTGGAAAAGTACATTTGAATGCTGCACAGATTCTTTAATTAGTTAAGTGTATTTTTAAAGTTATACGAGACCTTGTAAACATTGTCAGATAGTTAACGATGGTTATCTTTTAAGCTGTGATTCTTTTGCTTTTTTGTTTTTTTCCGCTTTGTTTTCACTACAGCACCCACATGAATACATTTGGGGAAAAGGCCGACACTATAACTTGTACTTGAGTCCCACAGTAGAAGCCGCTGTGGGGAAGACTTTCTTTCTTTTTCTAACTTGGGGACTCGTCGGTTAGGTTCCTATGGATCGTTGTTTTAATAAAGATCCTTTTTAGTCACTTTTCTGGCACTTGCTTTTGAACTCCATTAACTAGGGGTACTTTTCTTAGGCCTACGTGTTCGCCTACTGGGAAGTTATCCCTTGAACTGGGGATCCTGATATCCTCTTACTTGTCCTTCGTGGTGGGCGGAGTTTCTTTAAAAAATTAATGAAAAAAATGATTTAGAATAAATAAATGGTTTGTTTATCTTTATCGAAGTCTTTTTTTATTTAATTTTAAATTTATTGTAATTTTTGTAACCATTGGTTAATGATTTTTTTTGGTTATCATTTAATCTTAAAGTAAATAAGACTATTTTTTCGTATTTTTTTCATTAAAAATTAATAAGTAGTATTATTGAATCTAAGGAAATTTAGACTTCATAAATAAAAGAAATTATGAAAATTGAAATATTTTTATAGAATTAACAAAACAGGTGGAAATCACAAAAAAAAAAAAAAAACCCAAAACAGTAATTATGATCAATGAAAAAAAAGAAAATATATATATTTTATAAAACAGTATAAAGGATTTTATTTCGGTAAGGGCCAAGATAGGAAGCTGACCTCGAATAACCAAAAGAAAAAAAAAAAGGTCTTAAATTTTTGGGGTAGTAGGGGGACGTTCCTTCAACCAGCCATCCAACCAAAAAAAAAAGCCGAAAAGAGACACGTTTATATTTCCCGCTTCGGATGGGGAGGATGGCTGAGCTTATAAATTAGATTGTAATGATGCTCATATTTGTGATTCTACCCAAAACCCTGGTATCTATAAGAAGTAATTATCGTCCTGTCCTTTGGCAAGCAGAGTTAACAAATCTATCTAGTGGTAGTGGAGTGGTTTTTTTTTTGCGTTACAGTCCCCTAAAGAAGGTCCCAAAGGAATCAAATCGTACAATAATATTTAGTTAAAACTTTTCCTTTTTTTTATAATAGCGACCCTAGACTCCCAGAGTCTGTCTGTCTTTTATTTAGTATTTTGATCATCTATTTCTTTCAATACTACAACTTATAATTAGTGTAATTCAAAAGCACAATGGAAAACAAAAACTGCTGTCAAAAATATTTACTCAAACTGAATCTTAATATACCCTTTAAAAAAAAAAAATATTTTATATCCTTTCTTTTTCTATGACATGAAATACAACCATAACACATAAACGAGTTAATCTTATTTGAACTCTTTTTCGATCCAACATGAAACCACTTGACATTCATATTAATCTCCAAGAACATAAACCCAATGTAATAATTTCCTAATTCAAAAATTCGAAAAAGAAATTCATATTCAGTTTATAACTAATGATCTATTTCACAAAATTAAGTTTAATCTGACTTCAGCCTTAAACCCTTTATTATAGAGTAGGATAATATCTGGAGCCATCATCTTTAAGGAAAGGAACATATATTCAATTTAATATTACCCATATTATATAAATCACATAAATTAATTATCAATTAAAATTTATAAGAATAAGACAAATATAAGATAATTGATTTTCTTTCGCAATCTGATTATCAAAATGATCATTTTAAGAACAATCCCCTAACCCCGTTAATGATTAGTCAAATCTTACATTAATATTTATCGTTCCAGATAATTATAATAGAATATTTTAAAAAATCATACTTTACAATATCATACTGTTTTTAAGCTCTTTAAGTATTCCCATTAACTTTTTCCTCTCTTAAAAAAAAATTTCCATTTCGCTGAATATTCAAATTTCAGTCTGAAGTATTCTATTATCATTACTTAAGCTTAATTTCAGTCCCAAAACCTTTGTGCCTTTTCTTTGTAAAAGTTCGACCCGGTATCGCCAAGTTTTAGAATCCTAGAACTTCCATGATTCGACGGAAAAGCGGAAGTAAACCTCTCAATTCTTATCTTGTTCTGTAGCCGTAAGTAATAAAAAAATCTAAATTTTCTTAGATTGTCAATTGGGACGACAGAATAAGCATTTCGAACGAAGTTCTCGATGTTTCCGTCTTTCTATTACGTGAGAGCTGTTTGTCCATAGCTTCAGATTCATCCTTCCTTCCTTATGTACCGTCCTTGACCGAATGGTATCTTTACTGTTCATCTAATCGTATGTTCTTGTAGAACGACAGAATCTCCCACAAGACTACTATTAAGACTAACAACATCTTGTTGTCGAATCCTCTTAAAACCATATAAAGATACCCTATCTGACGTGTTTTTATAACTTCTTTATATCCCTGGATAATTATTTTTTAATTGTTCAAAAATTGAAGAGGAGAAGGGAAAGAAAAACACCTATTATTAAACTTCATTATTTTGATCATATCTCTGTCTTTTATTATTTTTTTGTTTTGTCATCATTTGTTTTGTCATCAAAAACCATCACTGAACGTCTTTTGCTGTTATCAGTTCTATTGAAACTCGATGTCCGTAAA
>JAFIDM010062586.1:51110-85389 GCA_023159025.1 Thereuonema tuberculata
TACAGTATAAACATTATGTTATACAGTAATGTTATACAGTATAAACATTGAAAGAAAGAAATTGTAATTAGAATAATAAGTAAAAAATAATTTGGGAACCTTAAATTTGATTGTAATGAATGATATTTATAATAATTTTCTTTTTGTATTTGATTTTCTTTTTATATTTCTGTGATATATTGATTTTTATATAATTATATAATTGAATCTAATTTAAGTATAATTCGTATAATTGCGTAATTATATAATTTTTATATGATTTTATATGATTAATACTTTTTAAATTACAAATATAAATTATTTATACTTTCAGCACCTGCATCACAGGATTTCATTTTGAAAACCTAGCAGGACTGTAATTTTAAATTTAGAAATAAAAAAAAAAAATAAAAAAAAAAAAAAAAAAAAAATATTTTCCCAGTCATCCAAGAGAGAATCATCTATTAATTGGTGGTCCTTTCCTGATATTCTTTAAATATTTTTGTCATCTTTCAATTTCTCTACGCACCACTTTTTCTGTCCCAATTTCTTAAGTTTTCTTAAACCTAATATTACATTTTGCTATTGCTATCTTGTGGTCAGTATCAATCTCAGGGCCAGGGTAGTTATGACTAGATTTTACTTGATTTCTGTATCTTTATTTTACCAGGATGTAATCAATTTGATATCTTTCATCTGTGCCGGGATGAACCCTACAATGGTTCCTCGTGAGGATTGTCGAGGATATCTTCTTGCCAGTCAAAGATTAGCTCGAGTAATTGCTCAACACGGGGCCTCCGCTTTGATATCTTTTATCATTTGGAGCTATCCAAGTATATCGTCTTCTTACCGGGACCTCGAAAAAAGTATTAGAGATTATTAATCCGCTTTGTTGGCAAAATTCAATCAATTTTGCACCTCTTGCATTCATTTTGTCCAGTCCAAATTTTCCTATTATTTCTGTATCTATAGTAGATCCAACAACGACATAAAAATCGTCCAGTAGTATTATATTAACTTTCTTTTTTGTTATTTTTAATAATTCTTCAATTTTTTCATATAGTTTTTCCATTTCATCAAATTCTTTCCTTGATGTCGGAAAATACACTTGGATTATAACCAAATCAGTTGGTATGCTACTCAATTTAATCATCATCAATCTATCATTCACATGATACTTATTAATCACACTTTGTGCCCAATCTTTACTTAACATAACAGCAACGCCATTCTTATCACTTTTCTCACCTCCACTATGAATAATTCTTATATCATCATTAATAAAATCGTTATTTCCCTGTCATCTAGTTTCAGATAGAACTAGAATTTTTATATCATTCTATTACATTTTACATTTCACTTCCTCCAATTTGCCTATCTTCAACAGTGTTCTTAACATTCCAAGTTGCAATTTTGATGATACTTGTGTTATTGATATTCCTGGGATTTCGCTGAATGACGACCTGAGAGGCCCAGTTTCGATCTCCTCTCCTGCCGGGTCTTGTGTTCCGAGGATCAGTAATCTTCATCTTCTTAAGTCTTGCCATACTAGAGATATCTTTAATGGAGAAAGCAACAAGAAACTACTCCATCTTCATGCCATTAGCTTTAAGAGCATTTTCCCACTCCAAGGGTAAGAAAGTGCCCTAAACCTGTACTAGCTCTTCCACCCTCAATGAGGCAGTTGTCACTTGGTAGGGTTGGAACGCTTATACGGGCGGACATTCGGTCTCCAGAGCCACATTAGCCACCTTGGTGCCCATCCCTCACCACGGGGAGGTGTGGTTGGAATTTTCCCTTCATAAAGAAATTAGACCATAAGGAACTTCTTTAATAACTATTTTAATTCTCCTTACATCACATAGGCGATATTTCATAAGACTAATCGTCTTACTTTTTCAAGCCTTTTTTAATCTCCTGGGAAGAGAGAACCATTTTCCCTCCTTCCCGAACACTAAAATCACAGAAAATAAACAAGAATTCCAAAACGTGTTAACAAATAAAAAGCGTGCTAACAAATAAAAAGCGTGAATCATAATGTTCACCTCACTTTTATATGACCAATATTTCTCATTCCCTCTAGTACTTTGGGGGATGTAAGAATGTCAATTTAAATAATATACAGTTAACAAGTCTTCTGTGAAAACATTAATTAGATCGTGAATACTTTTTTATAATAAACTAATAAGTCTTACATGAATATAATAATTATAAAAGTATAATTTGCGTTTACATTTTGAAAAAACAGACATGTAACAAAATCTTCTGTGAAAACAATAATTAGGTCGAGAATACAATAATTATAAAAAAAATAATTGCATTAACTGTAATAAGAGATCGTGAATATAGTAATTTAGTTGTATTTATATAAGTTGTGGGAATAGTTATATTAGATCCTCAATTAGGAACTTAAACACAAATTTCTAAGATGCGTTTGATGAATATCATTCGCATGTACTGGGTCAGCAGGGCTCGATTAAGCAACATGAGGTGAGAATTAGAGATGGTAAATTTGAATGGAATTAATATATTTAAAAAATTCAATAAATACAATTTTTAATACAGTTGTATCATATGGTTCAAAGTTCATTTAAGTTCATTTAACATTAGCTCAATGTTCACCTTCACTTTTCAGAAGTTCACTTAATGTTTTCTAATCTATAAAGATTAATAATGTAGAAATTAAACTTAAGTTTATAGTCACTACTTTAGATGAAATCACAATTGTTTCGAAAATTGGTTTCTCACCAAATGTGAATTATATTAAGGTCGGATGTACTGCATTTAACTTTAATGCACTAAAACATCTAATGTTCAATTTATCTTTTCACTTGTATGAAAATAATTATACACCTTATTTGTTATGCGTATGTTTACTAGTTCATCTTTGTAGTAAGTCGCTAAGCTAAAATAATTTCCTCTGATTTTATCTCAGTTCAAAATCTCTAATAGTAAAATCCTTTACTCATAGTCTTGAATTATCTTGTATGAAAACACATGTACTTTAACATAATAATTCTTAACTTTCATTGAAATCGATTTTCCCTAACCTTGGGTTGAATATCATTCGAATTCAATAAACTTCTAGCTTTGCCATTTTGTATGTAATATCCCAAATTACGCTGAATAATATTTTCAGTTCTGTAATATACAAATATTATTTCCATTTGCATCTTTGTGTTTAATACTGAAGTCTTTAATGTTCATTTTAATCTAGTTCGTAAATATTCTTCATCCTATGTGTTCGATTCTTTGTGTAAGTTGGCTGTCTTCCAAACTCCGGGATGGATGTAATAAAATGAAACATTACTTGCATTAATTGTGAGCATTGAAACATTAGCCTACTCATCAACTAATGTTGACTGCGATGATACTCCCTAATCGCATTGCCTTTCGATCTCCAGGTCATCAATAACTGTGATCGTTCTCCAAGTTGAATCCTCTGTCAGGAATTCCATCCGTTAGGTCTAGCCTATTACTCTTCTGAGAATTATCTTTAAAATCCTTAAATAATTCTGACTGTCTAATTCTGAAGGCTATCGGCCTTTTACTCGAACATTAGATAATCAGTTAACACAAACTAAATCTAATTGTAATTTCGGATTTAGCATCTTCCGATTATCCATTACCCAAAATAGCGACGACGCTAGTTACCGGCTAGTTTCCTTAACGCCATATTTAGTAATCATCAACAATTGATACTCGCGTTAGTTCAGTATACAACCTTCCATTGTTTCAATTCCAGACGTCACTTGAAAATTAGCATATTATAACTTTAAGTTTCAAATATAATAAAAATATTTCAAAGCCTTCGAGATTTTATTTAATTTTACCACAACGGAAAAATAAATTTCTAACATAAATATTTCTGTATTCCTATTATATCTCAAACTATTAAAACTGAAATCGCTAACTTTCAAGAATTTATCCTAATTAATACATGGGAAGCTATTTATGACGCAAGATTTAAACATAAACCTTCCTTTTCATTTAAAATATGAAATAAGAATTTTACAATCAGATCTGGATTATGTTTGTTAATGTTACAATGATCCGCCCAATCAGATATACCAGTCGTATTACTATTGAAGGCTTTAACATGTTCTAAAATTCTTTCCTTGAGAGTCCTTCCCGTGCTTCCAAAATAAACTTTACCGCAATCTCTACATTTCATTTCATATATTACTCCCACAGTATTCATATCACTATTAATATATTTGTCTTTATATTTCTTTATTAATTTATTATCTATACCATCCGGATCACAGTTTTTTCTACAAATCTTTATTGATTTTTCCAATTTATTACCTAACGGTAATTTCGTTATATTTTTGTAGATATTTTCTTTCTTAGGTCAAAAATAAAATCAGAGGAAAAACCAATCTTTGAAAATTATAAATTAAAAAATGGGACCTGACACTTAAAAAACATATATTAAAGAAACCTCATTACATGTTGCGAGGTCCAGGTACGGTCCCTTTCATCAGATGATAAATTGAGTAATTGGAAACAAATTTTCTAGTTTTTTTGAATTACAATTTCTTCTAACATCTGAATAAGCATCATTATTGCCATAATTAACAACAATTATTTAAGCTCATATTGTAATGGATTATTTACAGAAATCTCTAATAGTATTTTTACGTTCTAATGAGCTAATACTCATAGAATTTTCTGAGGTAAAAACGGTCAATTTGAGGTCCCATATATTATTGATTTCCCGAGGATCAAATTGTGGTTAGTCTCTTTTTGGTGTTGAGCCGTCATGTACTGCATATTATCCTTTTTAACAGCTCTGGTGTGCTCCGCCATTCGGATCCGTAGCTTTCTTTTCGTCTCTCCTATGTACTGACACATATCACCCCCCCCTCCCCTGCTCACATTTAATGCCGTATACCACCCCTGCTTTATCCAATACATTTTTTATAGTGTCTGCTGTCTTCTTGCAATTCAAAAAATTTTATTAAAAATTTTATCAGTAATTTTGTTTACAAAATTTTTAGGGTAGTCATTTAATTAAAAAGTTTTTTTTTTTCATTTCATTAATTTTATCTCTCCATAATTTTTTATTGTCACTATTATATACTATTCTTTTTACATAATTTTGAACAATTGCTTTCTTGGTGTAAAAGCTATGCTCAGACCTGTAGTTTAAAATATGATTGCTTTTAAGTTTTTTTCCGAAGTGCTCATATTTTATAACATTCTTTTCATTTTCTTTGATTGGGAATGTTTTTCAAAGTTAAAACTGAAGATATTACAAATTATACGATGTATCCAAATTACAGGATTGTAATTTTTCGTCATGGATCAAAAGGTTAAAATCAGAACGTTTCAGCCTAACCTGTAGGCTTTTTTCAACTGCCTGTACGACAGTAATTCAATAATTCTGTTTTTTTATCAAAAAGCTTCATCAGCAAACATTACATAGAATAATTATTAGAAACCATCGTTCTTCTTTCTAATAACCAACAACTTTGAAGTAAATAATCATGAACTTGAAATAATATAAAAATAAACATATTCGCAAAGAACAATCATCAACGTGAAAATATAACAGTTTTGTATAAACAATTACGATATAAAATACAAATAACTTGTCATTATCAATCAAGTCAAACCTGACATTACCAAAAACAAATTGACAAATAATTTAATTTACGTTTACTCTTAGTTTAGCTTTAAACTTTGTTTTTCTCCATACATTTTTTAAAAAGACCAAATAATTTTTGTCCTGGCCAAAAGATTTAGTTTATGCACATATGTTTGATTCTCCCAAATTTCTGGTTGAATCTAGTGGAAAAACACACATAAGAATCAGTCTTGAATCTGCTTTCCTAACCTTAATGTTGGTTGCAAATTCCGTGTCCAAATCGCCGAAGTTCCCCGAGTAAAACTAACGTCGATATTGACTGTCCCACCGTCGGCCGGTCTGGAATTGCAACGGTTCGTCTCCTACGATGAATCCGGAACTAAGCAGCAAATTCCGATGTCTTTATCTACCACTTATTTCCAGATGGGGATTTGACATCCTAACACAGATCCATTTAAAACCATTGACCACGGCTTTTCTTGTGCTCCGGAAAGTCTCTGGGTTATCGCGGCAAACTGTCCCGCCGCATAATTTAGTTTGGATGCCAAAGGAAACGACCCAATCTTATTGTTGGAAGGCGAAGACACTATCTGCTTTTTTGAGTGATAACGAGGAAAAACATAAGTTTATGCGCATGTTTAATACAATCCACAAATGAAAATACATTTCCAATTAACAAATAAACCAATAAACAGGCTTGGCCACCTTATTCAATTATCCACGTCAAACGAATGTAGTAATTGATTTAACTTAATAAGATTACGATAATGTAATTATCATTTGAAAATAAAAAAGGCCTAAAATTTCAGTTATATTACATCAATAAAGGCTCAACAAATATAACTTATTTTCACACTAAAATAAATAAAAAAAAACACAAACACAAGACAATAGATATCGAATAACCTTGCATCACCAAGTAAGAATAATAAACCAAAAACACAAATAGAAAGAAGTGAAAAACTAAGTTTAATTTTCATTTGTTTTTACAACAAGCCTAAGCAAATCAACCTTTTTTCATAGAAAGATAAACTAGATATTTGAAATAGAAGATGGATAAATAAATTGCGATTAATTAACATAAAATAGAATAATGTGCCTCTGCCACATTACAACTGCCATAAATCCTCTTTCTGTAAATTATACTTCTTAAATTCATGTTCCAACTAATATAGTTATTGCCGTCAAACTAAAGCCCATTAGTTGTCATCTTGCCTTTATAAAAATATGTAGACAAGACTAAAAGGATTGAAACGTTCTATTTCGATCTTTGGTCTTTTCTATAACAAGCAATTTTAGGTTTCGAGACTGTTTGAAATAATTGAATTCTTAATTCAATATCGATTTTCCACATTTCTTTATGCTGTAGATCTAGCGCAGTGGAAGCGCACTGGGCCCATAACCAATATAATTGTAGAAAGCTCTTAATACTTCTGCAATCAATAATTAATTTTAAGGAAAAATGTAATAGCCTTTTTGAAATAAATAGATGAGCAGACTCCAGTAACTTAACAAATTAAAATTATTACATAAGCATTATTATTTACATCTACAGGGTGGACCAATTAAATTGTTACAGCTAAATATTTCCGAAACGGTACGTGATAGAAAACAAATGTTTCAAGCAACTCCATTTATTTTCGAGGGGGACAGTTGATTGTGTTAGTTTTAATTGGAACAGTTCATTGCTGACGCGGGGGTGGACGGTAACTTCACAATTTTCAATGGAAAGGGTGGTGAAGTAATATATCATTGGAAAGCCTATAAAAATTGATGTTGAATGGCAATTTGGTGTTTGAAATTCCGACAAATAGAACATGAGATATTGTCAATTGAAATTCCAGAATGGTGGATAGGGCGACGTGACGTCGGTTGTAATTTAACGATACTCGTAATTATCCATGGATGGGTGGACCATGTACATGTTGCTGTGGTGACATACTGTACATGTCTGTAGGGGAAGTGTTCGATGAACTGGTGTCCAGCAACAGGTATTACACGTGAAATGGGACAACACAGTGATTGTGGTGTGTCTGTTACTGGTGGGGACAGGGAGGGAACGTTACACAGGATGATGGAACGGTCATGTCATCTATCATAAATGTAACATTGGCATTGTCAGTGGTTGGTGATGTACTTTGCAACGAAATAAACAACTGTCATATCAACAACTATGTACTTTATTGTAACCTTGCAGAGAGGTTTGAACAGTAACAACAGTAATACAGAGGACGACAATCAGTAATCATACGTCTGCAAACTACATTTATCTTCAAACATCCAAAAACCACATGAAGGTTATCGTAATAAATGCTCAAAGTGATGTCCGTCTACTTCAATGCACTTTGCAAGCCTTGGCAGAAACGATTGCTGAGTACGTAAAAGCATAGTGCTATCAATATTTGCACAGGCATTGCGTATCCGCTCCTTCATATTGTCTGGAGTCGTTGGTTTATCAATATAAACTTTCTGTTTGAGGTAACCCCACAAAAAAATATCTGCCAATGTAAGGTCTGGAGATCGCGCAGGCCAATGTATTGGGCCTCCACGCCCTATCCAACGGCCATGATACTGTTGATTCAACACTTCACGAGTCGTACGGGCATAATGCTCAGGGCAGCCATCATGCTGAAACTACATTGTCCGTCGTTCCTGTAATGGCACATCTTCCAATAGTAAGGGTAACTCCTCAACCAAAAACTGTGTGTACATTCGTCCTGTTAAATGGTCATCAAAAAAATAAGGTCCAATTATCCTATCAGCCAAAATGCCACACCATACATTCACAGACCAACGGCGTTGATGCTCCACTTCCCGCAACCAATGCGGATTTTCGACAGCCCAATATTGCATGTTATGTCGATTGACTTCGCCGTAATTGGAGAAAGACGATTCATCTGAAAATAGTACAGTCAGGAAAAAGTTGTTATTATGTTGTAGTTTGTCCTGAGCCCATCGACAGAATGTCATCCTGTGCATGAAATCATTCCCATGTAGTGCTTGATGTAATGAGATATGATATGGGTGAAAGTGATATCGTTTCAATATTCGTAAAATACTACTTTTTGACATCCCCGCATCGTCAGCCAATGTTCGACTACTCACATGGGGATCGTTATGCACTGCAGCCAACACCACAATTTCGTGATCTTCGGTAGTGGCTGTTCTTTTGCGAGTATGTTTCTTTGGCTGTACACTACCGTCTTCGGAAAACTGCTTTATAATTCGAGAAAACGACATCTTGGAAGGGGTTCTTCTGTTGGGAAACTTTTCAGCGTACAGATTCCTTGCCTGTTGTAAATTGCGTCTCGCTTCCCCGTACAGGAAGATCATTTCAATTTTCTCGTCCACAGTTTGACGTTCCATGTTGTTAACACATCGATTGCAAGGACTGTTCTGTCACTGCCACTGCACGACGCAACAATGCGGACGCACTTTTCATTCCAGCACGCGGAATAGTGCTATTGTTGCAGAGAAGGTAGTAATATTCGTCTGATTCCACGAGTCCACCATTTGTCAATTACGTCTTTCATTACAACATTCTGGACTTTCAGTTAGCTATATCTCATGATCTACTTGTCGGAATTTCAAAAACCGCATTGCCATTCAACATGAATTTTTATAGGCTTTCCAATGATATATTACTTCACCACCCTTTCCATTGAAAATTGTGAAATTACCGTCCACCCCCGCGTCAGCAATGAACTGTTCCAATTAAAACTAACACCATCAACTGTCCCCCTCGAAAATAAATGGAGTTGCTTGAAACATTTGTTTTCTATCACGTACCGTGTCGGAAATATTTAGCTGTAACAATTTAATTGGTCCACCCTGTATAGATTTCACACAGATATCCCTGGAATGATATATCTTCTCCTTTGCAACAAATATAAAATGAATAATTTGTGACAGTTCGTAACTCGTAATAAATATCGTTGCTTTCATTTCTTCTGTTTCTTTTGTTTTCTTTTTCCCTCGTATAACACAACAGTTACCTTTACTTGACAATGCGTTGTTATTACTGCGTTGAATGTCTCGAACGCTGGAAGAGAAATCTGTCTTAACGTGGAATTTGAACCTAGGCTATATCCTACGGAACCCATCCTATCATTGCTCTAACTATTTTAATATAAGATTTTTTTTACAAAACATAGGATTTGTTTAAAATAAAGCAGTTATGCCTTGAAACGGGAATATAACAACATCCTGATGTCTGATCGATAATCAACTATTGAATGGACTTAAACTAGTATAAGAAACTCAAAACAGGCTATTTGTTTTCTTATTACAAATGATAGGATTTCAGGATAAGGAACTAACAGAAGAAGTCGTGATTTTTTGATATTCCTTATTAATATTCTTTTTTTTTCTTCCAATACGTTCCAGAAAATATTGTAACGTTATTTACTTCCATTCTTAACTATTTGAATCATAGTTTGTAGCAGTGTATTTAGAAAGTTATGTCTATGATAAATGTGGTTGCTTATACCATATTTAAGGGTTGTATCCTGTGGGTTTGCTGGTATTTCTGTATCTTCTTATTTCGGTTGTTCCAATCTAGCTTATAATTATCTATTCGACAGTTCGGTTTATATTGAAATTATATTATATTGAAATTATATTATATTGAAATTATATTATATTCAAAAATGTTATTAATTTCTGATGGAGGATTTGTTAGTGTCTTTGTGTATTTTAATAGATAACTTATTGCAGGTATTTGAATTTTCAAATTCTCAGTAGTTATGGATAGGCTCTGCATAACACAATACTAATCAGTGTCGTGCAGTCACAATTTTCAGAGGGAACCAGCTGTAAGGGGACACCTTTTATTTGAATAGTTGACGTATGATGGACTTAGATTCATGTACCGAGTCTCTTTCCATGTTTAGTAAACAGCATAAAACACACAATATTGTTTTTAATCTTTGTTACACTTCACTGGAACACTTTCAATACTTCAATGATAATTCAATGATAATTCACAAAAAAAATTAAAAGATTAAGAAGGTATTCTCTCTGACAATAATAGAGATATGGAATTTGTTTACTACAGAACGCTGGAGCATGTGAAATATTAACGTGGAGAGAGGAACTAGTCCTGTTGGGCAGTCGATTGGTTGTTGCGGCTGAGGGGTTTGGAGAGGATAGAATATCGGCTGGCCAAGTTCAGCTGAACAGGCGTTAAGGGGAGGGAACAAAGAGTTAAGTTTATAAAATCTTCAATGGCGGTCTGTCCAGTTCATACATTCTCCAGTACCTTAGATAAGGAATCCAAGATGACCATCTGAAAATCGAAGATGGGTTTCTTCGGTCCTTTTTGCATCTTTTCGCTCCTTGATTTTTTTGGAGGCATCTTTCCCCATTTTATACAGTTACTTCGTATACTTGTAGAAGATACTTATGGGACTAGCCTAATCTTACTAGTCCATTGACGGCATGCCACTGATTCTAATCCCTTTCTGGGGCTCTGAAGGCGAAGGGTTATAATGCAGAATGTAAGGAAAAAGAATTTTTGAGAAGACAAGAATATTCCCCAAAGTCGTTCTCAACATTAGTACGGATACGGAGAGTGGAAGAAAAGCAATACATATATTACGGGGAATTCGAACCTAGACCCTGTCATTATATCTTTTTAAACGGGCTATTTCTCTTTTTTATTCAAAGATTCCGGAAACTTTGCAATATATGAACTGTTCCTATATCAGCTTTCTATATTGTTTTCATATCTAGCAAACAAAAGACTTCTCTTCAGTTTAATCCATTTTTTCCAATGAACTCACTGGTGTATTTAACTACTGGCACTTGATATCTTCCAGTTCGACTGCAAGTGATCAATTTTATCTTTTCTTCACCTGACTTAAGCATCAAAGGGCATCGAAATGGCATTAATAAAACCTTTGGTAATATCTTCTCGACGAGCATCAACATAGCTACTACATGCAAAAATTTTTTGTTATGGAACACATTTAGTCATTTTCTAAGTTATTCACATTCTACTAGATACGCTTCACAAAGTCCAGACATACATTATCTCCAAATAGAAGCACCAGTCACATTTCATTTACGACTTGGGAATAATTGATGATTTTTTTTTTTCGAATTAGACAGGCTTCATTGCTAATTGCTTATTTTTAATTTTTTTAGAATTAGACAGAATCTAATTGCTAAATCATCTCCATTTAGCAATCAGGGTCATAACATCAGGTCAGAAAACAAAGGTTGCAATCATTATCTATTCTTTTAAATCGCGGATGCTTCAACATAAGCAGTTCTAAAACGCTTAACATTAGAGAAGGGAGTTCTAATCATCAAGATTTCTTATCGACAGAATTTCCCCACACAAGAATAAAGTTATGGTTTGCAATCCATTCTTGAGGCACATGTTCGTAGTCGTCCCAGTCCTAGCAGGCCCAACAGTTTCTGTTGTCAATAGCTTCTTTTTGTACCCGATAGGCACAGACAACATGTTCTGCCATCTTGTCTTTAACGCGCCAGCGTGACAATGCACGCATTTCAGCGCCGGCTTAGAGCTGACCACGCGTAAATCCATATTGTGTTGGAAAACGTTGGACGTAAGAGTTTGAGCCTGAGAACCAGACTCGTGCTCGTGTGCGGAAGGACCAAATTTATAGTTCTCCAATCTTCGAACGAAATCAGCGAGTTTATCAAATAGCTTACCATTAAAGGCGAACTGGAGACATTCAATGTTAAGTTCATTAATGTTAACACCATATGAAATGAGTAACGCGACTTGCTCAGGGGTGGGTACTGTGGATCTTCCCCATCCTAATAAGTTGGCAGTGGGGGTTCCTGGTTCAATAATCTCGGCAGCAGACAGTGGTGCAGATTCAGCATCATCAGCGCCGGCGGCGGTTGTACAGCGGCAGGTATATGAATAGCTTCTGGATGAAGTGTTTCTGGCAGGTCCCAGTTAGCATTGGCCTGCAGATTAACAAAGATTTCATGATCTAGAGTATGTCTCATGATCAGTATTCAGTAGTTATTGCTAGTAGCTTTAACTAGAAACATTTATTAAAACAAACAAACTGAAAAAATAATTTCGAACAAAAAATTCTTTAATTATACCCACTGATGATACCTTACTAGGCATTGTACTTTTTTTTATTCCTATTGCTTTCATTGGATTCAAATAATTTCAATACCACAGGAAAATGGGTAAAAAATTTTACTACAATCAAAATAAAGAAACCAAAAATCTTTTGATGGATTATAAAAATAAAATTAAATATTACACAAACTAAAGAATATTCTGCTGAAGCTCATTTTTAAAGGAATCTTTTGAAAACCTTTTAAAAAACTATAAAAAATTGAAAGTAAGTAACTAAACGTTATGAAAAATATAAAGTACAGAAATAAAACCACTCCATCTTAGAAAACATCGTATCTATATTTCAGCCCAATGACGGGTCTTCTTCAGGATAAAACTTAATACAGGAAAATAAAGAGAAAAGAGAAACATCTCCCTTTCTCTTTCAAAACATGATCGAATAATTACAAAAACAAATAATCATAATGGTACAAAGCAAATTGTAACAATTACAAAAAAACAAATGTATCAACCGACTTCTTGCATCTATTATTCACCATGATTGTAATAATTATAGAAAATGATTTAAATAAACTATCAATCGGCATCTAGTGTCTATTATTTACAATAACATCCTAATTAATCACAACAATAACACCCTATTGTTAATTAAAACAATTAGTTACCTGACGAGGATTACTTTAAAATTAAAAATTCTTTGATTCTCTTGTTGTGTGCTATCGATTTTTTTAAATATACTTAGTGAGACCGTAAGAACAGATATTTTTCATTTTTTGAAGTAAATACTTCTTATAAAAAAACTTTATTTGGAAGGAGAAAAGTGAATATATTGAAAAATTGAAGAGGGATACCCGCAGTCCTTGCCGAGCAGCTAAGGCTGGGGTAGGTGAAGCAGATCGCTTCTCAAGAGAGGGTTTAGGAAGAAAGATTTTAAAGATTAATCCGCAAACTGGCGGTGGCCCGTCAGATGCTCGACGTATATGTCTCGGCTCCATCGGATGGTGTCCGAGACCAAAAGCCGCTTCATCAGACGGGCATAGGAGTGGGGAATGTGGAGAGACCGGAGAACAGCTTCGTTGAGGTAGTACCATCCTCCGAGGGCTCCAACGACGAAGGCGTCTACTGTGGCGTCGAATCCGATGGATTGGAAGTGAAGTACAACAGGTGTGTACTTCTTAATCTTCTCGGCTCGCGCCAGGTCGAACGCAGCGCGCCTGCTCTCGAACGGAATGGTCACATCGACGATCCTCACTGTCTTGTTGGGGGTGTCGATAATGACCAAGTCCGGGCGCACTTGTTCTCCGTAGCCAGGGACGATCTGGTTGACGCGGATCTCGACATTGGGGGATGGGCGGATGGCGCCGCGCAGTCTGTCGAGAACCGCGTTGTGTCTGCGTGTCACAGTGGCCATGCTGGGTCTGCAGTGGCAGAGGACGTGGGGAAGAGTCTCGCCGGGATCTCCGCATCTCCTGCATCTTCTGTCATTGGTCCCTCTTGTTCCGGTGAAACGCCGGCATCCGTTGAGTGGCACCACACCCAGCCTGGCTCGATGGATGAAGCGCCACTCGGCGAATCGGGTGTAGTTCCCCTTCTGTAGGTAGTGGTTGGAGGCAGAACAGCTTGAAGTTACGTCGTAAACCTTCCCCTGATCGGGTTTTTTGAGGAGTGACTCGAGGAAGGTGTTACGCGCTGCCTGCCTCAGGGAAGATTCGCACTTCTTCCGGGGAACTTCGGAAGGTAGAGGGACATCTGGCCGTCGGTGACCCTCCACTCGACGTCGAACTTGGCACGGAGGCGTCGGGTGGCGGGCCGGAGATGAGTCCACATGGAGGGGGTGTCTGCGGCGTAGGTCTGGAGGTCCCCCTCCATGCAGCCGTTGAAGAAGGCGGAGATCTCGTCGGGAGTGGCTGTGCGCTGCACGCGCTTAGAGGCAACCGTTGCGGCCGTGGCGTTGGCCAGAGCGGCGACCGTCTCGTCCGGGGAGGTGAGCAGACGCATGGCATGCGTCACTCTGCAAATGTCAGAAAGTACGGCAACAGGCAGGAGGTTAAGCCCGCCCTGCTTGTAAGAAAGGTAAAGAGGCTCAGCGCTTGCTCGCTGAGGAAGGGAGAGCCACCTCTTCCCAGCTGCCTTGATAGCTTTATCAAGCTGGTTGAGGGGCTTCTTAGGGATGACGCCGGCGTTTAGGTGAAATTGAAGTCGGGGGATAAGAAAAGTACACACAGCGTCGAACTTTTGCCAAGGGGCAAGAAGAGATCGGTCGAGGGAGTCGAGGTCAGCCAGGATGGCGGTGACCGCGTCCTCCCCCGTCCGGAAGTGGTGAAAGCCCATAGGCACGCCGAGATGAGGATAAAGATCGTCGGCGGAATGGACAGGAAGAGTGGTGGCGCCGAGAGAGAACTGGTGAGGGACGGCATCTTTTGCCTTCCCATCAACCACCAGTGTGGCGCACTTGGAGGCGTTAAAGGAAAGTCCAGCCCACTCTGTGACGGAGTGGGTGGAGTCAAGAAGGGATTGAAGGTCCTCAGGAGAGGTAGAGAGGAGAGCAAGGTCGTCGGCATAGGCAAGGACAGGAGTGGGGGAGCCATTGAGTTGGTAGCCGAGACCGGAAGAGTGAAGAGTGCGAAGAAGGGGCTCCATAGTGAGATTGAAGATGATAGGGGACAGTGGACATCCATGGCGGACACCGGAAAGGATAGGGATAGGCTCGGTGAGGCCGCCAGAGTGTCGGATAGCAGTGGTGCATCCAGAATAGAGACGAGAAATCACTGCAATGGTGGCCTCGTTAAGACCGGCCCATCGCAGTGAGGAGAAGATGGTAGAATGAGGTATCGAACCAAAGGCGTTGCTCAGGTCGAGCCAAGCAACACAACAAGTTTGCTTGGTTCGCCTGGCATCGTCTATGGCCGATTGAAGGGTGAAATTGTGCTCGGAGCATCCTTCGAATGGAAGGAAGCCCTTTTGCGAAGGAGAGAGCCTGTCATGGCGGATGCACCACTGAGAAAGACGTGAGGAAAGGCAAGAAGCATGAAGTTTGGAGATAGAGTTAGATAGGGCGATAGTGCGGTGGGGAGGAGGTGTGCAGGATGGAGGAGTCGCTCTGGCAGGCAGAGGCGCTCTGGCAGGCGGAACCGCGGTGGCCGGTGGAGAGGCGCTGGCAGTCGGAGGTACGGTAACCGGCGGAGGAGCGCTGGCAGGAGGGGGTGCGGCGTATGTAGCTACCCGTCGGCGTGGAGTCCTGCGTGGAGAGCGTTGGGGTAGAGGTCCATAGACAGGCGGAGTCACGGTGGTGGAGGTTGCCGTGAGAACGGCAGTTGGTGCAGCAGGTGCGGCAGGGGGAGGAAGAAGGCAGGTGGCAGTGTGGAGCTTCTCCTTCCTGAGAAGGGAGAAGGGGATGCGGCAATAGAACGCCAGTCTGATGGGTGGTGAGTGGGTATTTAGGTGCCTCCTCAGGTTGCCATGGTTCTTCATATTCCTGCGGGGGCAGAGGGGACACTGGAAGGATCTGGCGCGGGGATTGCGATGGAGTGGACAGAAGGGTCCTGGCAACGTCGGGGTGCTGTCGGCGGTGAACGTCGGCAGATCTCCGCGTAAGTTGGGCTGCCGTCTGCCGGGAGCGGTGGTGGGATGGTGAGATAGTCGGCACCAGGTGGCTGTCTGGTGTGTTGCTGGTGTTGGGGCCGTTGCTGGATCGGTGGTGAAGGAGTGATGCCGTGCAGACGTAAGTTAGCAGGCGGTGAAGGCAGCAGAGGCGTCGGAAGAAGTGCGGCAGGTGTCTCTAGAAGAGGGGACCTGCGCGGCTGGCCGAGTGTAGGCGGTGAGATGGTCAGTGGTGGCGTCACCCTGATGGACATCAGCGGTGGCGGAGATGGCAGAAGAGGTGGCGTGGAGGTCAGTTCAGACGGAGAACTATTACAAAAATAGTGTACCGCTGGTGTGCGTAGCGCCACTGACCGAGTGGCAGTGGCTTGTGTGCTGGTGAGTGTAGGTGGATTCTGTTGCCTAACGGTGGCCGGGGAAGCAGACGCAGCAATAGGAGTAAGAACCGGCGGTGCATCGGGAGTAGTCGGCGTTGGTGTGTCAGGCGTTGCCGGGAGTGGGGAAAGCAGCGGCGGTAAGTCTGGAGTGGTCGGCGTTGATGTGTCAGATGTTGCCGGGAGAGGGGAAAGCAACGGCGGTGTGTCGGGAGTGGTCGGCGCTGGTGTGGCAGGCGTTACCGGGTGTGTAACTGGCAACGGGGACCGGGTCGTGTTGCCGTGCCGGCGCTTGGCGCGCGGCGGCGGCGTGGGGGGTGTCTCAGCGTTCCTGGACGGCTCATGAAGCGTGGACGTCGGGAGCGGAGAAGGGGGAGCCACGGGTGATGGCGCAGGCGCTTCCGGGACAGGAGATGCGACCTTTGGAGGCAGACTGGGCGTAGCCATAAGGTAGATCGGTGTCGCGTCTCGCTGGCCTGTCATCGGCCTGGTGGTCTTCCGGGGTTGCGGGTTCGTCGCCTGCCGGTGGCTGAGGGACTCAAGGCGGCGTAGTCGTTCAGATGCCGTCGGCCGAGGCCTAGGGATCTTTGACGTTCGAGGGGTCCTTGACATGGGGGAGCTCACTGGCGTGAGTGCGGCGGGCACGTCGGCGGATGGGACCGCGGGGGAGGTAGAGCTGGCTGGGAGCCGGGGAGTGGACCCATTGGTCCCTGATGTCGGTAATTTCCGTTCCCCTGCCACAACCGTCGGCCGGCGACTAGCGCCGCCTGGCTTAGGTTCTGGAGAGAGCGGGTCAAACTCGAGCATCACGAGACCGAAGACCGGAGACATGGGAATAAATGATTTGAGATACGAGCACCTCGAGTTACAAGCTCGGTCGTGGAACGGATTATGCTAGTATCTCAAGGTATTACTGTATTTCAATCGACACTACTTCATTTAAATATATTCTTTAATACGATATTTCTTTTTGTTATAATGTATAGGACACACTATTTTACTATGTCATTTTTACATACATTTTTACCGGATGTGAAATATAGTTGATGTCTACTGAGACAAGTTGAGATGAAAAATAGTTTGCATTTTTTTTCTTTACGGAAAAAGAAAAATGTACAGTGTGTCCGGGAAGTTCTTGTACATCTTAATTAAACGTGTGTATGTTCTCTATCATGCTGCACTCACAAGTTCATAGGTCGCCACGTCCTACTATCATTTTTCAGAAACTCATTATGCATGCTAATCAATGAGCATTTTTCTCTAATCAAATGTATGGCAACAACTAATATCGAAGACTTTTAAAAAAAAAAAAAAATTCTTTGTAACTTCTTTCTTCCTCCTCCTCCTTTCTTTCTTAAGATAATTAATCATAAATATAATAGCAACATAAGGTGCAAATTTTCAGGATATCTTCACTTTTGTCTCCCTTTTATCCAGCGTTTATTAATGAAACTGAAAATTTTAGACCTAACAGAAATTCAGCTTTTGAGATAAGATTGGTTCCAATAAACCTCGATCCTGCAGTAAGTTATTAAAGCTGGATACAAATCTATCCTTTGATTTTCTACGTTGAATCGTCCATGTCAATTGATTTGTGGCCTTACAATTCAGTCGTATTCATTCCAATCGTGTATTCCATTTCGCCATTTTAGAACTACTTTACAATTGGATTACACAGGAATTTCTTATATCTATTAACGCAACTGAGTATTTAAAATATCTTCAATCGATCGTATTTTATATC
The DNA here is from genome assembly GCA_023159025.1 of Thereuonema tuberculata. Lineage (NCBI taxonomy): Eukaryota > Metazoa > Arthropoda > Chilopoda > Scutigeromorpha > Scutigeridae > Thereuonema > Thereuonema tuberculata. Next base: position 69,473 of record JAFIDM010062586.1, read on the forward strand.
TTGTGTACATCGTTATATTACTTTCAACCCCTTGGTATTTGTCTAGGTATTTTTCTTTAATCCATCATTGTCATCTTTCATCACTCCCAGAAGAAAAAAAAAACATTTCCTCTTCCCACGTGATTCACTTTCACGTTCAGTATTTAATGTGCTTTCTATCTTCAGTCCTTTCCATTAAACCATCTGGCTTAGATTTCTTTACATAATGATTTTCCTTGGCTTGAACTTCCGCCGGCCAACTTTCATTTGGAGAACAATAAGGATATCTTGCTTAATTGTTTTAAGAGTCCATTCACTTTCCCCAGGTTGGACCCTGGATGACAAGAGCAAAGGCAGCCGTCACTTCTTGGTGCTGACATGTTAGGCCTATTTACAAGATTCCGTATCTTAAGTGGAAAATAAAATTAATGGAAGGTTCTTGAATACTCTCTATTCACTGGAATTTTGACCAAAAGTAGTATTTAAATCATGAATTAAAGCCTCAGTTCTATTAATTCAACGTTAATGAAAAAGTAAATTTAGAAATGTGCTGCGATTATTTGAAGTACGCATATTAAAGCACAGAGACGCAACAAGAAAATAGGAGATGCGAAAATAAAATCATAACATGATTTATTCTTGATGTGTTTAAAATTTCTTTCCATGAAATATACAATGCCTTATGTACATGCTTTCTATAATCGGGTACAGTTCTTTGTTCCACTGTCCTTTCGTATATCAATAATAATACTGCAATGTATATCTACTTGATAAGCATTAAGAATAATCAGAAGTACTATTATCTAAGATCACACGCACGCGAGAGTTAATCTCACTAACACTATATTCTACTATCATATAATAAATACTTTTATATTATCACCTGTATGAATAATATTATGGCTTTTCCTTACTCTAGTGTGATATCTAAATACAGTAAAACCCCGTTATTACGCTCGTCAAGGGACCATGAACTACAAGCGTAATAAGCGGGATAGCGCTATAGACGGGAAATGATTTATGAGATGGGGAAACATTTAGATACCATTTTACAGGAATGATACTTGATTCTGCAATAGATATAGTGCGAATGTGAGCTTATTTCCTATTAAAAAAATCTTTGATTGTGGTTTGCCCTGTGTGTGTGCTACTGTTATGGATTATGACATTTTCAATGCGGTTCAAGTAACTATTAACATCAATTGATATACCACTAGGAGCAACACTAATATATTTTCGGAGGAGATTTAGTGCACTGCCCGCTATTTCACGCGTCTTTTCTTGAATGATTGGGTCACTTAATGGCACTGATTCATCACGGGACTGATGAATCCATTCTCCTCGGCATCTTAATATTTTCCACACTTTACTTTTTTACGTTTGCAACCACCCTTCGCTGCATTGGTAATTCCATTCTTATTTTTGTATTATTGTTCTCAGACTGGATGAGGGAATTCCTAGAGATTCTGCGAAATCCTTCTGACTTAGTGTAGAATTCTCGTCGTACTTACGGAGAATTTGCAATTTTTCACTTATAGAAAGGGATTTCCGCTTCGAAATTTTGCACTAACTTACTGTATCACAGACCCGCACTTCACAGAGTTCAAAGATTCCCTCCTACCAGGGAAAGAAAAGAATCTTTACAGTGTTACATTTCTTTTCGATACAAAATTTCCGATATAAAAAAAGCGCTACAAGCGGGATTTGAAGCGTTATAAGAGGGTAAAAGTATACAGAGTTACATAGAAAATTCCAGGGACCGTATGAAAGGAGCGTAAAGAACGGGCTAGTGCTATAAGCGGGAGCGTAATAACGGGGTTTTACTGTAACATAAATTAGGCAATTCACTTGTCTTGAGTAATATTACACTAATTTCTCTTTAATGCTTTATTCTCCCTTGTATGAAAAATTCATAATTCATATAAAGTTAATTAAAATTAATTATTTGGCTTTTCTCTATTATTTTTCCCCTAGTGTGTAATTATTAATTTTTTACAATAGCGCTTACTATTGTAAGTAACTGTCCGTTTCCAATGCACTTCGTCTGTAACTGTATGCGGCGTAATTAATGTATCCTTCTTCAATGCAATAGAGTTGCACCCTCCAAAAATGGAATGATAAAATAATTAATCACTTACAGTTCGTTGATGACACTTGGATTTTCACCTGGGCTAAATAACTGCGTTGATATCCTTTCGTAGTAATATCGTCAGTCCAGTTTCCAGACGCACACTTGTTTTGTTGCACTGAACCTCTTCTCAATGATGAAGTTTAAACATCACTGATTAATCACTTGATTTATGCTTCCCACAAATCGTTGCGAAAGGTTAGACTGCTGTTGCACTAACGGCGCTTGAATTGTGGATATCAGAGAAACTTTTCTTAATTCCTTGTGGAGATAATAATTAGTATTCTTCTCCGTAAATGGGTAATCCTTTTTAGAGTTCCTAAAAGTATAATTACTTTATGTATGTAATTCAGTCACTTCACTGGAATTACTTTTTCGTTTCTTCCGTTATCCCAGGTTTTCGTCTTAACCGAAATAATCTTATGAATGGAAAATACTTGCTTCCTTTAATTGAAAAGTCAATTCACTAATCTTTAGGATTCTTAATAATTATTTCAATACTTTTCATTTGAGAAATCCTCGAACATTCCTTATCATTTAATGACTCAGTCCAATATCCCACTTCGACTAACTTTGTCTCCGTCCGACTGGTCACAACTAAAAAATTCCACAAATATCCTAAGTCGCACTTACTTCGTGTTTCTTAGATTGGAATAAACTGTTCCAGAAATGAATATGAAATTCTTCTATTGATTTCGCTCAATCAATATAAGCCGTCTTCTCAACTTCGTACTAAACGAATCACCTGACTTCGTCTGATTCATGGCGTTGACTTCTTATTTTAACAAAGTCCAAATCTGTTCAGAATATCGTGAGCCTTCTTCTAATTGCGCTATCTTCTAATTGTAAAGTTTTACACATTGCGCTCTCTCTCTAATAAATAGTCACAAGACTCCAGCCTGCAGGTTCCAAACCCACTCTCATTACGAGACAATGTACACAGTTCAACTGGATAACTCGTCAACTATCACACACCTCTTACAGAAGTCAACTTTCCCTCTTTATGACGTCTTACCTCGTTACGTCGAACCTTCATTTGCATATTCAAATATTAAGCCAAGTGGCTTAATTGTCACTCAGACAATATGGAGAGAGAAAAAAAAATTTAAAAAAAAATTTCTTTTCAAGCATTCTTATTTTATTTCTCACTTTTACTACGACTAATTAAATTATTTTATAATAATAATTTAATATCCTAACAGAATGATTCTTCTCTTAAGCTCCACTTTATTTCTTCAACTTTCTTCATCTTCACACTATTATGGTTGGTGACCATTATCCAAATAAATTCATGCATAAAACATTAACATTGAAAAATTTATAAATGTGTCTTTCATTTAATTTTCTTAATCACTACAAAAAGCTTCATTTTTTTTTCCTTTAAATTCATAATAACAATTTACTGTTTACTTTCATCATAATTTGAAAAACCATGAATACATCTTTAGCTGTTCGTTTCAAATTATAAAAGAAGACAGTCATGTTTTAATAACTTTTTTTAACCCTAAATACATTTTTCTTTTATGTTTATTAAGTTTTACGTCAAAGACTTAGCAGAACGCTTTTCTCTACCACCGGTTGTGTTTATTCTGCATTCTGGCAATGGCTCTGCATCGCATTTTCCATTGAAGAAGGCATTTCCGTTGGAGGTAGACGAGAGGGATCTTGTTCCATTCCTCTTTGCAAGTTTTCCAAAGCAATTGTATTGTTTTCTCGTCGTCGTGTTCCCAGAACCCGCAGAAGTCCATTGCTCATGCATAGGGGGATTTTATAGGAATCATACTGTATGGGATTGTTCGTTTTCGGGTTTCAGTCGCCATATTGGCCATATACAGCTGGGTCGCTCTAGCTGTATGTCTCGCCGCCTTGTCCTGATGAAGCCACACTTTCCTTTTGTCGCTGCCGTACAGTGCGGGAGTATGGTCACGGTAAAAGGGTTCCAGGAATCCAAGACAGACTGCTTCCTGCTGCCTAACTTTCATCAGTTGGATTAGCACAGTATAAAGTTTAATGTCTTTTCATTTTATCTACTTTCTTTCATAGACTTGTTCCACTTCAGTAAAGCATATCTTAAAAACACAATAATAGTTAGAATTTTTACAATTTTATTTTACATTTCCAAAACTTTTGAAGACCACTTATCGTTATTGCTTTCATTTTTTCTTATAACTCATTGTCGTACAAAGAGTCAATGTTCACTGAACCACTCATCACTAGAAGTAGCTTGAGAACAAAACACAAAATGATTAGCGTTATCCCGACGTTGATGAATTTAAAAAATTTCTGATACTTCCATAAACGCAATTTAGCAGCAAGGATAACTCCAATGAACGCAAATAAAGTTATCACAGCTGCTCTCAGAAAAGCAAATAATTAAGTTCTTCTTTTTTTTTTATTGGCAAGATATAATTAAAAAAACTAACACTTATAACAAAAGAAATTTTTATTCATTATAATTGTTTTCCCACATTTCAAAAACTAATATATCTATAGAAAGAAAAAAAAAAGAAATAATATCTGCATTCATTATAATTTTTTTCCCACATTTCAAAAACTAATATATCTATAGAAAGAAAAAAAAAGAAACAAAATCTGCTCGTTATAATAAATAGAAAACACAACATCTTCATCTTTTCAAAACATTGCTATATTTCGCAGATATATTTTATCTGCTTCCTCGGGCTTAGAATATTCTTCATTAACAAAAGGTTTAAATGATAGAATAATAACAATATATGGTAATTACAATGTGAATAATACAGGGTCATACATGTCAGATCATATACATATTAATAATTTATAATTATTACAGTTAATGTTGTTAAGTGATCTTTTTAACTAAACTAAGTAATTATAAGTATGATAATAGCAGAATAATAACATTATAACAATAAATTATCGGTTAAGAGTAGAACAATGAAATTTTGTAACTTTTTACAAGAAATAAGTATATTATTGGAATTTTTTGATATCTATACAATTTTTCATGAATTTATCTAATATAATTTGGCTCACTTCAACACCTTTTTGCTTGTTAAAGCATTTGAAGCTTCTTATTATTCAAGACTCGAGCATAAACCTTAGTTCTGTATTATGTACATTTTTGAAAACAATTTGTACGATCGGGTCTGGGTTATGTCCTAATGTTAGAGAATGGTGGGCCAAATCTGATATCTCGGGATGGTTGTTCTTGGTAGCGCTAATGAACAAAAAAAAAGACTATTTGTTCGTGATCCCACATCTATCGATTGTTAAATGACAGAATTCCTCCCTAAGGGTTTTCTTGTAATTACTTAACCAAAAAAACACTTAATATCTTTTAAATGAGAAATTAAAAGCTTAACCGTTACTAGACTTCGTTAGTAAATCTGCATTCGTTTGATTGCTTGAACACGTTCAATAAAACAAGTTATTGTCCTCATATAAATCTCTCTTAAAAATTTAACTCCCACAATATTCTGGAATAGACTTGGAAGCCATGTAACTTCCTTCACAGCTGAGACACTTCCAGATTCACAAGTAGATAAAACAATTTCGGTTTTTTTTTTTTCGATTTCCATGAGATGAGGTTGCCAGGAGTATTTCCTTGCGTAGATTCCCTTGATTCATCTGAAAATGAATAAAATATTGAATTTTTCTTTATCCCATAATTCTCTTGAAAACTTCCAGACCCTGATGATATTTCGCAGAAACCATAGTTCTGCTTTTTCAAGTTGAAACTTCGTCAATAACAATAATAATTCGCAATAAATAACAGTTTATAAGTCATACTAACAAGTAAGTAAGTGAGTGACTTGCGTAAGTGACTTACGTGTCAGTAACAATTATTCACAATCAATTACAATATTAAATGACTACGTGTTTCTCCGATAGCCATTTACTAAGTAATTTTTACAATAACCATTTATTAAATAATTTTACATTATTTAATATTTAGATACATTATTTTAAATTGGTTATCTTCTTTTCTCTTTCGCATTATGTCCTGGAAAAAAGATAGCGTATTGCTGTTAGGAAAAGAACCTTTATCTTTACTAATACAGGCTTTGTATGGTGAATGCTTCTATTATATATCTCACAGATTTATCATTAATTTTTAATACAATGTCCACTTGAGGGCCTGGGTTGTGGTTCTCAGTTAAGTAATGTTCTGCCCATTCGGATTCTTTGGGTTTGTTGTTCATATATTGAACTATGCAAAACTTTAAATTCTTCTTATTATAAGAAATCATTACAAGAACTTCTGAAGTGCGACATTGCCTGCTTTTTAACTTATAAATCTTCTCCAAGTATCCTTTTTTTTTTTTTTCAAAAATGACATACAAATCCACCTAAACGACAGGAATTAATATAGGCCTAGTGATTCTGTTTCTGTATTTCTAAATCGCTGAACGGATGATTGCTGTCTCTTCTGTTACCAATACACTGAAATTTCATGGTGTTAAGATGATTCAATAACAACGCTGTTTGTTTTCTGACATTTTCCATTGATATAGCAATATTCTTCTCATAAGTAAGTCCTACCTCCCCCAGAAGTCGTTTCTTAATGGCATTGTCTCTAATACCGCTGACTAATCTAAATCCCGTAGATAATCTGAAAGTTATCTCCAAAATCATAATTCCTGGATAGTTTTTTTAAATGTTCTGTCACTGTTTCATGTTCCCTTCTACTGAATTTATTTATTTATTCAATAAAAGAAGGCTTAGGATAAAGATGTTCATGAATCGTTCGTACAATGAGGTCATACGACTTCGATGCAGATGCATCGGGCGTTAATAAATTAATTTTTAAGCATTGCACAGTCCGTACTCCCATTAAAGTTAAAAGCACTTTATTGTTTTTTTTTTTTTACTGTTTATTTATTAAGATGTAACCACTGTTTCTACAAATATACTATTTTGTGTAAAAAACAACTACTTTTTTATCCGGTTACTGCTGATTAATTTCACTGAAAAACGGATCGTCCTTGCTTCGGAAAACTTTCTTTGGCTTAAAGTTTAATTCTTTTATCATCTTCTGTATTTCGGGATTCATGATTCCTGATACTATTATGTGTGTTAAATCAATACTGTAATCAGATTCAATCACAATTCATTTCAAATATATCAATGAGACAGGCATCAAGTTCACTATCTCCATTTCATTTTTATAGCTAAACATAGATTTTAATTGAACAATAACAATTGTAAATTGCTAAGCTGTTAAATGATGACTTATGAAAGCTATTAAAGGAACATCTACTTTCCAGAATACTTGTGCTTATTGTTGATATGACTACAGTGATATATTAATGTTAGTAGGCTTTCTTTTTATTATTTCTACTTAGTCACTTGATTGTACTTACCTGCAATCCATTGGCTCTTCTGGCTTGCAGAACTTCTTCAAATTCTACTTCAGGTGGTGGAGTTTCATCATCTAACTGCATTGCAAAATTATGCAGGATTACAGCAGCTTCAATCACTAGTGGTATATTTGCTATTGCAATCCTCATACCTTACTTCAGGGCAGGGATTCTTCTCTTCAGCAAGCCCTTGGTTCTTTCAATGCAATTTCTTGCTCTGATATGGGCTGCATTGTACGCATTTTCAGCTGAAGAGTTAGGGTGGAGGATTAACATACGGCTTATAACCATTATCGCCCACCAAATGACCATTACCCAATTCATTCCTTTCGAGCTTATAATTGATAAGGGAATTTGGAAATATTGTGCTGTCATGCACAGATCCAGGCCATCGGGCTATTACATCTAAAATTGCCGTGTCACTACAACATATTAACTGCACATCAAAATTCAAAAAAATAAAATAAAACTACAACTTATTGTTGTAATCACATTAATTTTCAAATGTTGCTGTTGAATTCTTCTTCAAGGTATTTGGGCACTATCAACTTCACGGCGTTCAGCAGGCAATCGGGAGTGAAGGCGGTCGAGATCTCTGTGATGTAACCCAAGAAGTTGTGGCCTTCCATTGTGATCTGCATTGTTCCCCAGTCCATCACTTATATTTCCTTGATGAAAGGCTTGAGGAAGTCCTGACTTTTAAGTCCAAGTTTTATCATCACTTGTACGTGTTGCAAGTGAACGAAGATCATTCCTTTAATGTTCAGAAAATACACTCTGCAAATTCAGTAATTAAAATACTAGAATAAAATAAGAAGTTGCTTAAATTTTATCTTAAAATATAATTCATTTTAAAATTTAATTTATTTCAATTTAAAATACATTTTTAAGAAAAATATTAAGAAAAAACTTTTCATTTATGAATAAAAATGAAAAAAAAAATCTTAGTATATTCCTTGAAATCCTTTCTTCTTTTACTATCTTTTTTTCTGAATACTTTCTCAATTTTATTTATTTAATGACTAAGCTAAGATTTTCGTCACAAAGCATATTTATATTCGGATATTCGTTGTTACTACTTACTCAATGCGGCACGTCCTTCTGATGTCATCAAACTCGATGACGGCCGTCAGGACTGGATGAAATCCTTCCATTTGGATTTCGACTTCGCCTTTTCGGTACATCGTGCTTAGTCCGTAGACTGTAAATAATTTGCATCCGGCGACGTCCTCGACTGCCAATGGATCCTTTTTTCTTAATGCAAAAGATTAATAAGAAAATTACAACTACTGAAGGAAATAAATACGAAGGATTTTAGAATATAATACATATATATTGTTTTCAAATACATATACTTATTTATATTTAATATACATTATTCAAATAGGATTTTAAAAAAAATTCGAAAATATGTTTCGAATAATTTCGATAATAAAAAGCTATGAACTTGCATGCTCCATTCTCCTCCAAACGTGTCCTAGGGTATACCCTCCCTCTTAAGTCGGTAGCGAATTTCATTCCTCGAGTTCGATGGCGAACGGGCGTCGTGCTGACCCACCCGACCTGAACCTAGTCCCTGTTGGTCATGAAGCGCCGGGATCCTTATCTCTCGCGACCCCAAAGGCCTGCATAGGCCTGTAGTGGGATACTGAGTCCAGTAAAGCAGATCTATCAAAATCATAGACTTCAGCATTCACAAGCTCTTCGTTCAGCAACTCCGAGCGAAGTATTAAGGGTTAGAAATGATTAAAGTATATATCTATATGCCAGTATAGCTTTGCAATCATATGCCGTCGCACAGACTAATAAAGCATATCTCGTTGATATTTATTAAAATTTTTATTAGGAACATCCATCCAAGTAGGGCAGTATTCTAGATGTTCAGTATCCATTTCTCCAAAATCCAGTCTTTTATTCAGTTTTGTGACAAAAATTTTCTGACAGTTTTCCAATAAAATACGATTAATGCGTCTTCAACAAAACACGGATAATGTTTATCTTTTTAACAACTTGTTCCGAACAACATATTCGAACGTCAAACGATCGGTGGGCGTATTTAGTCGTCGATGAGCTCCGTTTTTATAATTGGAACTTGACCTCGAATTCACTCCCACCGGCCAGAAATAATGTCTGTCTTCCTTGAATTGCGACTTTCAATTCCTGTCCGGAACTTTCTGGTTTCAGGTCAAAAATTGCGTTAACTGGATCCGCTAATCCTTATAAATTACCGATCATCCTCAGGTGTAAGTGGTGGAAAGTAAGTTGTTCCTTACCTTTATATACTTTAACGTCTAATCATGGAATTGAATTATTAGGACATGGATCAGTAAATCCGATATGCGTCAAGGGCAAATATAATTAAACCAGAGGAGATAAGCAGAGTAAAATATTATGAATTGCAGTGGAACTATTAATAATGTTGAAGCCCAGTTGAACCTTAATAATAATTACAAAAAAACCAATATCTTAAAATATTTAAAGAAATAGAAACAATTTATTATATTTATCATCATTAAACATCAATCCCTCTAATCAATAAGAGCATATTCAAAGATAAAAAAAAAAGTGGTAGAATTTCAGTTAACGGTACGGTGGGTTTTTTTTTTTCGCGTTAGCAAAGATGGTTGTCATGGAAATATTTTCAGAAACCGGAAGCGGAAGTTGACGTCATGTCTCAACATCCGGAGAAAAAGCGAAAGCGAATACAGTTAGGCCTTTTTTTGCTAAAAGGCGTTAACACTATATAACCATAAATAACTGAATAAATTAGAAAAAAATGTTAATTTGCCTTACCTTACATGACGATCTCGTTGTTTTGTGGAGGTTACACTTCGATGATTCCCTGAATAAAGCTTTCGAACATTAGTTTATAATTACTCGGAAATTGTCACGAGTCGAATTGATCTTTGCACTGTTGGGTACCATGGGCTCGAAATTGCCTTTTGATGGCGCTCCAAGTGCTTTCAATCTTATTTGTATTAGCGCCAGTAACGGGATCTTTGAAATTGATGCTGTGATTAACGGTCAAATGCTTCTTCGTTGAGAACTTTGTATGATAGCCAGCCATCCGAAATTACAGTAGTTCCAGGTTAAATAAACCTTTCAATTACATCCAGTAATAGCTCTTTTGTTCTATCTTTCACCACAACCAAAAAACACTTATTCGACTCTCTCTCTACACCACCAAACACCCATTTTCCATCTACTCTTTTACCCTTGCCATACTTCCTTTTACCAAATTTACTTTCATCAATTTTACCGGGACCACCAATCGCATGACTTCCATTAACCAACAATTCAACACAAACTTCACGAAAGAAACTCTTCCAATCCACTACAGTTGCCTTAGCCAAATGCATTTCATCACAAATCCATTCATTCCGTGTATCTTTCACCCACAAATACGTCATCAACAAAATATCAAACAAGGACAAACGACTCTTTTCAAGCCATGATCCCTTCCTTTCAGATCTTTTAACGTAATGGCGATTCTCTCTTCATTTTACACGACATACCCAATTGTAACCATCATTTAGATCGTGCCTTTCAACCAACGCCATGTTCTCTCCACACTTTGGACACTTATACTCCTTTGCAATTAAACGAACACTCGTACTGAAATCAAGTACATCTTTCTTACATCCATCACTCAATTTCACAAAAAAACGAAAATCACACAAACCAACGTGTAATTTCTCCGGACCTGTTTGCGCTGCAGTTAAAGACGCCATCTTTCCTTTAGAATACTGGAACACACGTGCACCGCGAGCACGTGTAAAACGAGGATAAACATCACAGCAAAACAAATGACATAATGTATTCCTACTCAATACAATTAGCCGGAAACAGTAACACGCCGTTAGTCAGTGAATGACAAGAACGCTTCCGATTGGCGCGTACCTTTCACTAGACTTCAGCCAAAAAAGCAAATTTTAAGCCTAAGTTCAAACCTATCTAAAAATTGAAATGCTGATTTTTACAAAAATCAAAACACCATAAGTATAAATTTAATATTCTAAATCATATCCGACAAGAACTTCTCTTAAATATTAAAATAAGAAAATGCAAGTTCTTAAAATAATAAGTATTCTAGGGTATTATAAATTACAAATAGAAATACATTCTATAATATTTTAAAAAAAAGTTTCAAAATAGAAAGCGTAGATTTTAAAGCCTTTTTTTTTCTTTATATTCAAGTGATTGTATTCAGAAATTTACAGATTTTGATGTATACAATTAATGGTTTAATTGTAAAAGAAAACGTCGAGCAGAGCAAAGAATGAAGAGACATGATAGTGAGTGCCATTAAACGCTTCTGGAGACTGAGGAGCCATCTTGAAAGAAATCCTCCAAAAAAGAAAAGCTAAGTTCGACCTGAAACGAAGCAGAAGATGAAATTCCGAAATTGCCAAAGAAAGATAACTAGAAGGCAATGCACGTAGTATAACAATCGATCTGTATGTCAGATAAATGCAAGAAACAAAATCTTTTAAAGAAAGGAATAAAAGTGAATCTAAATGAGTTGTTAATATCTGAAGGAAAGCAAGATAAACTAGAAAGAGTTAAACCCGAAGTTTGTCATGATATGGGAATTGTTGACGAGCAATCTCCAGATCTAAGGCAACGGCAAATTGTGCGCAGTTATCAATTTTTATTTACTCCCATCTTGAAATCTACTTATTACTAGTCAAAAATATAAAAAAATCTAAATTTTAAGCCTAATTTAAAGTACATTCTATAATATTAAAAAAAAAAAATTCAAAATAGAAAGGATAGATTTAAAACCTATTTTTTTTTGCTTCTTTGCATTTAAGTGAATGGATTCAGAAATTTACAGATTTCGATGTATACAATTAATGGTTTAAATTTTGATCTTACGATAAATCAAAGTGATGTTCTCTGTTTAAATTTAACTTCAGATAATAACATATGGTCCCGTGATAGGATTTAGCTGATCACAAACATTTTTAACTAAACAAAATTAAAACTAAAAGTTCTTTCAGTTTATACATAAATCTCTGTCCATTTCTTGGCGCAGCTTAGCCACAGCTGCTTTTGCGGTATTTAAACCCAACCAACAAACAAACAACATCAATCTCTGATCTCCTAAGGTTTTCAGTTGAAGGTTAAAGTACATATCGTTGATATTCTTCTACACTACGGATGAATGATATCTTACGGATCCGCAAAGACTGTCAACAGCTGCACAGACTCAATCCTCCATGGAACCTGGTCTCTTTATGTTCTCTTATGGTCTGGATAAGATTTTCCACCATTTGGTGGGGGGGGGGTGATTCACGATAGCACCGACTGATAGCGTCATGGATGATCGAGCGTTCCCATTGGCAAATGGTGGATGCTGGATTCAGCTACGATGACAAAGTCGGGAATCCGCTGGAAGTGTCAAAGGTGATCGAACGGTTCCCATTGGCAGAAGGTGAATGCTCTGTTTCTGCATTGTCGTATTTCTATGAATTGATCTTTCGATTAAAAAGCCGAAATTCGGTACATCCTTTAAATCCTTTGATAGCACTCAATGTTGCCAAAAATCCCAAAAATATGAGCTCGGGAAAGATTAAGCAACGGGTTACAGACGACCAGGATGGTTCTCGCCTAACCCAGATCCAACCGTAATTGTTAAATTGTTGAACTAACAGCCCAAACCACTCACCCACGCTTTTAATCAGAACTTTTAATCTGACTGTTTTGTAAACGTGATAAAGTCCTGCTGTTTTCTGATAATAGATCTGCTTGTTTTCTAGGCCCTGATTTCAAAGCTTCGTTTACAGCTCTATTGAAATCCATTTCATCCATTCTCACTTGGTAATTTCCTTAATTACACGCCTTGATCTCTGTTTCCTCTGTATCTTCGCCATTGTGCAAGTTCTTCACAGCATGTAGTTCCAAAAGATATAAGTCATCCATCTTCTTCTTGTTGGCCTCTTCCATAACTTCCTCCAGCTTCTTCAAAGTTATTCGGACGACAAGCAAAGCGAAAGCGAAGAATAAGTAAAGCTTAATTGCTGAAATCTTTTTTAAAAAAAAACACACTGGCTTACAATAAAATTTACAAATATTTGTAAGAAAATAATACAGATTCTTTGTAAATGAAAACATTTGATGTAGCGTCATAGAATTGATATTTATGGATTGATATATTCAATCTAAAAGTTACAAACTTAACTACAGTCTTTACATCTGAGGTAAATGGAATCTTCATTCTGGATGTATTATGATAGTCCGCAATAGAATACTGCTGATGATTAAAAATGCATTAAACTCCAAGGATCTATTTCTTTAGATATGATTCCTTAATCTCTCGCAATTGATCCTAGCGACTCTTTAGTGTTTAAGAATCCGTAAATTCTAGAATCCTTTGTCAGATAATACCCCTGTAGTTGTTTCTTTTTGCTTTGGGTGCGTCTATAGATTATCTTTACATGTCTTTTCTCAATATTTATCAGCATAATGGAAAAATGCTTAATCCATAATGTAAACCATAACTTCTGAGAAAAATCCACTATCAAAATCGTGTCAAGGAATATAGAACGGAAAACTGGCGTCTGTCATTTACAGACATTATCTACACGAGCCAGACATTATCTACGTTCCACTCGTTGAGTTTCTTTTTCTATCTCCAGAACAGCTGTTCTCAACAGTGATCACTTAATGTATTCACGTCATAATTATAATAGCATATCTTCATTGTTACAACAATTACCACGTGTCACGTTGAATACAATGTGTTTACGCATTTGTTAAATACTTCTAACATACAATTTATTTGAATGTTTATTCTCTTGGGCATCCGAATCTCTCTCATTCTCTCTAGGTGTCCCAACCAATTTATTTGTGCTTTTATGAACTTCACCAGTTCGATCAGATCATTCAGTTAGTGATTGTGAATAGTAGGTTTTTTTCAACCGTAGGGATTTTACTTTTCGAATAAGACTCTTGCACCTTCCATTGAACATAGGTTAAATCGAAACTATCAAACTTCTGAAGCCTTGACAGTTCTTAACTGCCATTCGGCAGACAGCGACTAGAAGAGCTATAGTTTTCACTTTGTTCTGTAGCCCGAAAACTCTTGATAAGCTAAGCCTAATAAAACTCAGTTGAATAATGGCACGAATCTACTGAGTAGTGGTCAATAAAATTTGTTTCGATTTAAACTAGGATAGCAAAACAGGGTAGAAGAATACGAAATGATATTGAAGCACTGAACTAAATATTTTATGCCATTTTCTAATAGCTATTATATTATAAATCAATTGATGATACGAACATCACTTATATCCAATTCATAATGTATCAATAAATGCTAAGATTACAAGTATTTAAGAACTCGAAATGGAAAACCGTACTATATTTTTATAACCTCTACAGTGCTGTCTTCCTGTGTTATTGCAGTGTTTCTTAAAGGCACCGATATCAAAGAGCACTTATATGAATAGGAAATAAACAAAAAATGACCGACGGAGTTTCTTGTTATGAGAACAGATTTTTAATGTTTAGTAGAAACATTGCCGACCTTTACTAAGATTATCTGGATAGGTGTTTATCGTTTTAGCTTTACTTGTTTTTATTGGGTTTTGCTTTTTGTGGTTTTATTTTGTTTTCTTTCTTCTCCTGATTTTAGCTTCTTGTGCTTTCCGCCTTGTTTTGTACAGTTCATTTTTTTTTACACTTGGGGGTAAGCCGAATATTTTCACTTTTACTTCTGTCCCACGGTAGCAGCCGCTGTGGGTGAAGATCCTTCTCCTTTCTTTTAACTTGGGGACACTTTCGTTTAGGGATTCTAGTTTCCATTGTTCCCACAAACAGTGACCAGTTTTCTTGTCTTGAATGTCTACAATCCCATGTTTTTGAGCAATTTCATGTTACTGGCTTAAGTGGTTACAGTACATTTGTAACTGAAAGAAGTTTAAACGTGTATAACGTTCATTGAAGAGTTGGAGATCGTTTGGATCCAATTAATTTTGTACAGTTCACCAACAATCGAGAGACCTGGTCAATTTGCGAGCATTTTACCAGGGCTTCGATGGTGTTGACGATGAGTAGTGATTGGGGGTGAATGACCCTTCTGCAGCATGTTTTGTTGCAACAGATCCCAGTATCTTAAAGTTTCTTCTTGATTACAGTCATTGTTTCACCTTTTAAGAGAAAAAACATATTCCTCAACAAATAAGTGTGTTGTTGCACAGATGTTACCCTTTGACTCATAAATAAATTTAATGACAGACACACGTTGTTATAACGTGAATTGGAGCGTAACACTTTCCTTGATTGCCATTGTAAATTGTCGCAGAATAACTAAACCATGTTCAATGTCACCAATATCAATCACTACGAAATTATAATTGCTGTCTACAACAGCCATCAGCACTATTGCAAGGTAACCCTAAAAGGAAAACCAAAAGGAATTAATCTTCAATGTCACTTGATATTTTTGCTGTTAATTTTAAACT